>JAAAKG020133803.1:3381-14050 GCA_010014905.2 Druon quercuslanigerum | reverse complement strand
AGAAAAGAGATTAATTTTTAACGAAATAGTACAATTTTTCACCATTTTAAGGAGAAAGAAGTGACTAATAGATTAAAGGTAACAATTAATTTTAATTTCTGTTTAAATTTTGAACTTTTTTTAATTAAATTATTTAGTTAATTTAAAAAAAGAGAGATTAATTTTCCAACCAAAAATACGAATTGTCTAAAAATTGGCTGAATGTTCAACTTATAAAAGATAAATTTTCATCCCAAAATGAAAGTTTTGATTTTTTAGTTAAAAATATTAATTTTTAAATTTAAAAAAAGACTTTTGTAACCAAACGGGATGGATAAAAATTCCTGAAAAATAAAATTCCCGAATTGGAAAATGCTGGAATAATAAAATTGACGAAAAATAAAAATACCTAATTAAAAAATTCCCGAATATTAAAATTCGCCAATAATAAATTTCCGAAAATTAAAAATACCGAATTGGAAAATTTCCGAATAATAAAATTCTCAAATAATAAAATTTTCGAAATATAAAATATCCCGATTGTAAAATTCCCAAATTTAAACAATTACAATTTTTTTAAATATATTTAATTGATAACAAATACAACAATAAATATTATTTTTTACATTACTTTAAATGTATAAAATTTTGAAAATTATTGTTTGAATTTAAAATAACAATTTTAAATAAAATATTTCTGGGTGACTATTTTTTTTAATGTGCATAGTCTTTAAAAAATACAAAAGGCGTTCGCAAAAATCGAATTTTAATTATATATATATATATATATATTTTTTTTTGATTAAATCGTTTTAAGATATGATTAAAACAGTGAATGATTTTTTTGGGATTGAGTGGCAAATTTGATCAAATTTATAAAGGTGTAAAAATATAAAATTTTTAATTTTTGAGAACGCTTTTCGTACTTTTTTAAATACTAGTACAAGAAAAATGCGTCATCCAGAAATCTTTTATTGAAAATTATTTTTATTTTTATTTCAAATAATAATTTTCAAAATTTTAAATTTTAAACATTGTATAAACAGACGAAAAATTTCATTATTTTTTTTAATCAATAAAACATATTAATGAAAAAATTGTGATTGTTTAAATTCGTTAATTTTACAATTATTCGGAAATTTTTCCAATTCGGATATTTTATAATTCGACAATTTTCTATAGGCAATGTTATTATTCAGAAATTTTATATTCGGTAATATTATTTAATGCCGAGAATTTTATTATTCGGGAGTATTATAATTTTTATAATTCGGAAATTTAATTACTTGGGAATTTTCCAATTCGATTTTTTTTATTTTTCGGAACTTTTATTATTCACGATGTTTAATTTAATATGCGGGAATTTTCAAATTCAGTAATTTTATTTTTCGGTAATTTTATTATTCACGAAATTTATTATTCGGGAATTTTATTTTTCGAGATTTTTTACCAAAAAGTAGCTTTTTGAATCATGATTGTCAAATAGATTAATGTACCACCAAAAAAGAGAAATTCTCAAAAAAATACACCCAAAAAAATAGAATTAATTTTTTCTATTTAAAATTTTTTTAATTACTTTTTAAATTAACTCTCTACCAAAAAAGCCGAATTTTCTGTAACATACGTGAATTTTCTAGCAAATAGTTAAATGCTGAACTTATAAAACATAAATTTTCAACAAAAAGTAAGATATTTGAATTTTCAGAACAAAAAATTGATTTTTAAGCCGAAAAAAATTAGTCTGATATAAAGTTAAATTTTCCACTAACTAGGAGAATCAAAAAAATTCAGCGAAGTTTTTTAATTTTCAACAAAGTAGTTGAATTTTAACCAAAAAATAAATTTTCCATTCAAGAAAATTAATGTTCTACTAAAAATAACCAATTTTCAACAAAATACATAAATTTTCCAAAAATCTAATTTTAAAGAGAGAAAAGTGACCAATAGATTAAGATCGATGATTAATTTTAATTTTTTTAATTTAAAAATATGAATTTTGAATGAATGATTTTGATGAATTTTCAAAAAAGCAGGTGGAATTTTAACCGAATGAGATTAATATTCTACAAAATAGTCGAAACTCCAACCAAAATAAATTAAGATATTGTACAAAAATAGACCGATTTTGAAATCGGTAGGAAAAAATGTTCCTTGTAGGAGCATTTTCAAGCCGAAAATATAAATTTTTAATATAAATAAAATAGTTGAGTTTTTTACGAAAATCATGAAATCTTAACCCAAATAGATAAATTCTTAATTCAAAATATTATAGTTGATATTATTTCAACCCAAAAAGTTTAAACCGAAAATATGATCTGTCAACAAAAAAATTAAATTTTTATCATAAATTTTCTACCAAAATAGCCAAAGTATTAACAAAATACAAAATTCTTCAAAATTGAGTTCAAAATCAAAATGAACCTAACAGTTGAATTTTCTCATAAAATATATGAATTTTCTCCTCAAAAAGAAAAACAAAATTTAAAATAAGATAGTTTAATTTTCAACTAAAGAAATGACTTTTCAAGTAAAAGTTTGAATCCTGAATAAAAAAACTGAATTTTTAAAAAAGCAGTTTAACTTTTAGCCGAATAGTTAAATTTTTAAGAAAATAGCTGAACCCTTCAGAAAAATGTTTTTATAAAAAAAGATGAATTTTCAATACAAAAATAACATTTTGTAACAAAAAAGTTTAATTTTTAACAAAATAGCTGAACCCTCCCATAAAATATTTTTACCAAAAAAGGTGAATTTTCAATACAAAAACAACATTTTTAAACAGAAAAGTTCAATTTTTTACAAGATACATGATTCTTTATCTGAAATAGATGAAACCTCGACGAAAAATATCATAATTTGTATTATTTTTACTAAAGAAGGTTTTAATTTGAAACCAATCATAGTTGGATTCAAAAAAAAAATCATCAACCAAATCAGATTAATTTTCTACTAATATAGTTTAATTTTTCAGAAAAATAAATGAGATTTTTTTACGAAATGGGATGAATTTTGAGACAAAAAAATCCGAATTTTGAAACAAGAGAGAAAAAAATCTACTGAATTCTTAAATTTTCAAGCCAAAAATTATGTTATTTGGTTGCGTTACAAGTTACTCTTAAAAAAGTAACAAAGTTACCCTAAAAGTTACAAATAACGTAACATTCCAGTAACTTAGTTATTTGTAACAAGCTGTAAAAAATTCTTTTTTTGGACAGAAAATAAAAAATTAGAACAAAAGAAGGCAACTAAACAAATTCCCTTCTTTTTATTTATTTCTTTAGTTTTTTTTTTATTTTTGTTATTATAAAATCACCACAAGAAAACACCTGTAAAAAATTATCACCAACTTTTCGGCACTTATACATCACTCTTATCAAAACAAGAAAAATTTAAGCAAGTAGGAACAGCAACGAAAAGACGATGCTCTCTACCTGATACGTGCGAATTAAGATTACAAAAGTGAAAAAATTCTAGCAGCTGCGAACAGTAACGAAACCACGATGCTCTCTCCCTAGTAACTAAAAATCAAGATTTGTAAGATAAGAAAAATTGTATCAGGTAGGAACCGCAACGAAACCATGCTGCTCTCTCCCTTATACCTAAGAATCAAGTCAAAAGTCAATCTTGATTCTCAGATATCAGCGAGAGAGAATCTTGTTTTCGTTGCTGTTCGTACCTGCTCCAGTTTTTCGTTGCTGTTTTCAGCTGCTCAAATTTTGCTTGCGTTACTAATCTTGATTCGCAGGTATCAAGGAGAGAGCATCGTGGTTTCGTTGCTGTTTCCACCTGCTCAAATTTTTATTGTGTTGATAAGGGTGCTGTATGAGTGCCAAACCGTTGGCAATTTTTTTTACTAATGTTTCTCTGTTGTTATTTGATGATAATAATAAAAATAAAAAAATGCTTTCCCAATTTTAGCCTTTGGATTCCTGGTTTTATTTTCAGGAATTCTGAATATTTACTTGCTTTAGAGTACGTTCAGTCTAATTAAGCGAAATATTGATGTTAATACAAGAAACTTAGAAATAAAAAAAATTAACGTCGTCCTTGTTTTTTCGCGTTACCATAGAGCATTATGCCATTTAATCAGATCCATGTACAAGTTGTCGTCGTTTCTGCAATAATTAGCCTCTAAATTTTTTATAAGTCTAAAAGGGAAAAAGCATTACTACGAAGGTAAACGTAGCTATCTGGGAAAGTTTTCCTACAAAATGCCATGGCCTCGTCCTCGAGAAAATCGCACGAAACACCAAATGCATTTTCATGTCTCGTGAACTAAATGTGACTTTCCGTGGGTTTTCTATCCCCAGCATCAGTAAAAACGATCGTAAAGATAAAAAGCAACGGCATTGTAGAGTCAAAATGGAAAAAGTTTTCTAGTTTAGTGTCGACAAGTTTGCTTGAAAATGAAATTATTTATTTTGAAATACTTTCTTTTCCATCGATATTTATACTTTATATTTGTTTGAACTTAATTCGGGGGGGGGGGGGATTGAAAAAAAAGAATCAGGGCTGTCTGAATCGTTTTCAATTGTAATGCGTAATATTGCGCAATATACTCAACTGAGTACTCGCGCATTGCGCCCTTCCGAGTTGAGATTGCAATTGTTTTTACCATTTTAAAATTAATCAAAGAAATTTCCATTTGTATTTCAGAATGTCAGATCATACAAACGCGGATGCGAAAAATAAACGATGGAGCAAAAACTCTTTTCAAAGGCGCAGCAGCGAAGCCACAGTGCCGAGGCATGGGACATCGCAAACTTCATCTTCAGATGGACCGAAATCTCCGACTGCCTCCCGAAGAAGGAGTTGTAGTATAGCAGTTGCGAGACCGACTCCGGATTTACACAGGTAAATAATAATTGTTTATATTTAATAGTAATTAATAATATATAATAATAATATATAAAAATAATTATTATATAATAATTGTTTCTACCTCTACTTCACATGGTAATCTTGTAAGAATAAAAAATAAAATCTGCCCGCTGCGCTGGCAAAATCTCATCGCGCATTGCGCTTCGCGCTTGATGATATATTTATCTCGCGCTATGCGCTCGCTCTTTGTAATTACCCCACATTTTTGCATAGGATTTGCAAAATTAAAGGTTATACCATCGACAACTAAAATTGAGTGATTGTGAATTCTCTTTCGTTAAAGCTCTTACGTTTTTATCGAACATATGCTTATTAGGTGTCTTATGAGAAAGAAGGTATTGGAAATTTTTAAATTTAGTTTGAAAACAATTTTGTTAGAGGCATTTTTTTAAATTCATCTCTTTAAGTGTCTTGCATAGTTTGACCGCAAAATGTAATTTTTTTATTCTATTCTATTTTTCTTCGTGGCGCTACCTCAGCGCTGTCACAGTCCTATAATATAAAGTACAATTTATGTATTTTTTAGTGTGGCTATAACTCATTTATTACGCGTAAAACGTGTGGCTACCTGAATTCTTTTTTCAAAAGTACTTGTACACATATTTAAATATTTCCTGGAATTAGTTTAAAACGTTAACTGAAAAAATAAATTAAATTATTTAGAAATGCAATTTTGAGTTTACAGTAAAATTAATAATAAAAATTATTAAAAAAATAAAATAAAATAAATCAATAATTTATTAAATAATTCATTATTTAAAATAAATAAAATAATAAAATAATAAAAGTATAAAATAAGACACATTTATATTTTTAAATGAAAATAATTCTTTGATACTTTTGTATCTTGTAAACTGATTAATTAGTAATTAGTGACTACTATAAATCCAAGTGACAGAAAGGAAAGTGCAAATTAGGAAAAAAATTATTGTAAAATAAAAATTATTTAAATGATTCTATGAAAATAATTCATATAATTCATTTTATGTTATTGATTTGTTAATTATTGTTAGATAATTAATTTTGTTTATAATATTAAATTACATAAAGATTAAACCCCTATTCCAGTTTCATAATTAAAAAAATGTTTTTGATGTTTTTAATTAATTATCTAAATTCAATCTTTAAAATAATATGCAAATAAGTTTCAAGTTTTTGTGTAATTATTTAAAAAAATTATTATTGCTTTTAATTTTTTAATAAATTAATAGGGTAAAAATTACTTTGATTTTTCAATGATTTATTTACCTAATTTAAAAAATTTTTAATTTAGTCTTTACGTAATTACACAGAAAATACAAAGAACAAAATTTACTTTTCGGGGTAAAACTTACATGCGACAAAAATTAACTTCACAGGATAAATTTACCCAAATGTCGATATTTGAATTTAAGAAATTACCTGCAACAAATTTTAAGCTTGAGTTTTTCTGTGTTAACATGGTAAAAAAAATTAACCAGTTAATAATATTTATTAATCACTTCACAATAATAATGTAATTAAACAATGATTTTCACTGGAAAATTCTAATAATATTTTGTTTTGTTTTTAATTTGAAATTTTTTTTCCTGAATTTTATTTATTAATAAGCTTTTAACTATTTCGAGAATATGTAACTTTTAAGAGAATCAGTTAATAATTAGTTATTAATATTGTTCTGTAAATTTTAATTATTATTAAACTTTTAAACTTATTCAAAAAAATTAAAATACTGAATCAGATACTCATTTTACAACATAGCAAAAACTAAAAAAATGATATAATTGTAATGGAGGTATGTTAAACCAAAAACATGTTAAAAATCCATATCTTTACAAAAAATTAATAAATTTTTAATTTTTTTATGCATAGACAAAGATACATCAATTTATGTTACTAATTCAAAGCAATTTAAATTCAATCCCTATGTAATTTCATTTTTTGAAAAAAAGAAATGCGTCAATAGTTAATTAATCAGTTTATCAAATAAAAAGTAATAAACAATTATTTCCATTAAAACATTTAAATAATTTTTGCATTATATTTTTCAGATAATTAAAAATGTTTATAATCTTTTGAACTAATCATATAACAACTTAATAAATATTCACATACAATTTTGAAGATTGAATAAAATAATTATTTCACAACATGGGAAACATTTTAAAAATTATGAAATGGTAATACATTTTATTTTATTATGAAATTTTTTTTTTATTATACATAATACTAATCCATTACAAAATGACAGTTATTATTGAAAGTAAAAATAAAAAGGCATAAATCGAAATAATTATGGGCGATCGATAAAAGCTGAAATCTACTTTTTCAGTTCGATTGATTTTTCTTTTAAAAAAGAGGTCACATGACTTACAAAATAGAAAGAAAATCTCAACAATAGGAATCTCTATATCATGGGCCTCGAATAATGGAGGTCACGAGTTTCTATATATAGGAATCCACCCGAGTCGAAATATAGGTCCTTTTTATATTTTCCATGATGCTGAGTGAATCCTTTTTTCGATCTCCTTAATACTCGCCATCCTTGTTTGATTTTCTTTATTCTTATTTAGCACAATTTTAATCATCTTTGAGTCTCTTCAAAACTTTTACAGTATTTTTCAAGTTCTTATTCACACTTCTGAGAATTTCTACAATATTTTAAGTCCGATTTTAATTCTGTAAAACGCTGCGATAATTTTAAATTCTATTTCGAGGTTTCAAATGTAAAATTATTAAATATAATATTGAAAATTAACTAATATATTTATGGATAACCATTTTTAAACATTTTAAAATTATTACTATTTATAAAATATTAATGTGACATAATATCGCACGTTAGGTATAACAGTCGAAATGGTCCTTATATAATAACCAGCAAAATTCTCACCGCTTGTGAGAAACGACCAGTGCCGGGTCAAAAAGTGGCGTTGCCCCAAGTGATATTTCATTTTCTTACTTAAACGTCGAAATTTTTTTTTGACATGTTTGATTTAAGTGTTATATTATCTATATCTCATTTGATTATTTTTAATGTTAAGAACATTAAATTTGATGTGAATTTACTTTAAATTTATTGCTGTATATCCGCGTCGAAAGTTCAGTACACATTTACTTTTTGTGAGTTTTGTAAGTGCTGGAAGATTGATAATAAGAGTAAGATAAATATTTGTCTAGAAAATAAATTGAAATATAAATATAAAAATGAATCGCAATTCAGGCACAAATAATAAATTTGGTTAGTTATAAAACAAGATATTTCATTCCTTTTTGTATTTTTTCTACTCTTAAAATTTAAAACTTGAACAGTGAAATATTTTTTAAAATATTAAACTGTTTGACAGAAAATAACCTTTTTTGTTAAAAAATCATATGTTGGAGTTAAAAATTTCACATTTTTGTACAAAATTCATATTTTTTGTTGAAAATTAACTCTTTTATTAAAAAATGATTCATTTGGGTTAAAAATTTAACTCTTCTGAAAATTAATGTGTTTTATTGAAAATTGGTCTTTTTTGGCAGAACATTCATCTTGCTCGTTAAAAATTTTTTTTTTGTTGTTGAAAGTTTAAACATTTGTTTATAAGTTAAACTAATTTTTTTAAAATTCAATTTTTTTCGATTGACCTCTTTGTTTGAAAATTTAACTCTTGTGTAAAATTCGCTTCTTATTTCCTTCAATTTCCAAAAATCCATTTTGTTGTCTAGAAAAAAAGATATTACGTTTATTTTTGTCTTTTTCTACTTTTAAAAATTCAGGAAATAATAAACATATTAAGACTTTAATCAACTTGTATTGTAAATAATTTTTAATAGAATTTAAAGATGAATATTTTTCTTAAATTAAAAGAAAGTTTTTTAGAATCAAAGAGTCTTCTTTTGAGTATATTTAAATTATTACTAGAAGAAGAAAAAAAGTTTGGATCACACTTAAAAATAAATATAATTAAGTATAAATACAAATATACAACAGAAAGTTGTAAACCCAGACAATTTTTCAAAAACAACCCCTATCATAAAAAACTACCCTAAAAACTAAATATGAACTAATCTTAAAATGGAGAACACCAGAATTTAAGTATCATTTTAGGCTCTCCAACCATCACAAAATAAATTTTCTAAAACCAACCTTTGACTATTAAAAATGCTGACATACAAAAAAAAACGATTTTTTTGTCCACGGATGCCCGACTAATTCGTTTGTTTGTTAAATTAAAAAAAAATCATAAAATTAAAGAAAAAATTTGTCTAATAAATTTGTTTAAAAAATTCTAAAATTGAAGACAAAATTGTTAATTTTGCTGAAATTATCACACAGTTGCTAATTTAAAAAGTTGACATCAAATTTTTCTGTCAACAAATGCATCATCTTAATAGATGGCCCGTGTATGGGACCAAATGTCGGGCCGATGCGACGTGGAGAAACCAAAGACAGTTGGCCGTTATCATTTACCTGGTTGGTCCAGCCAGTGGCGCACAAATTTGGACCGACCTACGAGAATCTAATGAGCGAGGGGTTGACTACTAGTGAAGTCAGGTGTACACTTGCAACAAAATCTCCTGAAGTCTCCTGAAATTTCGGAAATCTCCTGATACTTCTGAAATCACTTGAAGTCACTTGAAATCGTTTGAAGTCCCTTGATTTATCTTGAAACATATATGTCATTGAAATTCACATCCATATACTTGAAGTCACTTGAATTCAGTTGAAGTCAGTTAAATTCTTTTGCAGTCACTTATATTCGCGTGAAATATGTAAAGTCATTTGAATAAATGTGAATTCCCTTGAATTCACTTAAAGTCACTGAAACATGTAAAGTCATTTGAATTCATGTGAATTCACATCCATTTACTTAAAGTCACTTGAATTCAGTTGAAGTCAGTTAAATTCTTTTGCAGTCACTTATATTCAGATATAATTTTATTATATCTAGTCATTTAAATTTATTTGAAATTACTTGAATTCACTTGAAGTCACTTGAATTCAATTTAAGTCACTTAAATTCATTTGAAGTTACTTGAAATCTCCTGAAATATCTAAAGTCATTTAAATTCATGTGAATTCACTTGAATTCACTTGACGTAACTTGAATTCATTTGAAATCATTTGAATTCTATTAAAATATCTAAAGTGATATGAATTCATGTGAATTCACTTGAAGTCACTTGAAGTCATTCGAATTCTACTGAAATATTTAAAGTGATTTGAATTCATGTGAATTCACTTAAATTCACTTCACGTAACTTGAATTCACTTGAATTCATTTGAAGTCATTTGAATTCCACTGAAATATCTAAAGTGATTTGAATTCGCTTGAGTTACTTGAATTCACTTGACGTAACTTGAATTCATTTGAAATCATTTGAATTCTACTGAAATATCTAAAGTAATTTGAATTCATGTGAATTCACTTGAATTCGCTTGACGTAACTTGAATTCACTTGAAGTCACTTGAATTCATTTGAAGTCATTTGAATTCAACTGAAATATCTAAAGTGATTTGAATTCATGTGAATTCACTTAAATTCACATGACGTAACTTGAATTCACTTAAAGTCACTTAAATTCATTTGAAGTCATTTGAATTCCACTGAAATATCTAAAGTGATTTGAATTCATTTGAATTCACTTGAATTCACTTGACGTAACTTGAATTCACTTGACGAAACTTGAATTCACTTGAAGTCACTTGAATTGATTTGAAGTCACTTAAATTCAATTTAAGTCACTTAAATTCATTTGAAGTTACTTGAATTCTACTGAAATATCTAAAGTGATTTGAATTCATGTGAATTCACTTGAATTCGCTTGACGTAACTTGAATTC
>JAAAKG020133802.1:0-14050 GCA_010014905.2 Druon quercuslanigerum | reverse complement strand
GGTCCAAAAAAATATTCAATGAACTGAAAAAGTGAGTCGGTAATATAGGTATTTCGCTGTGTCGCATGCCCTTAAGCTGTCATTTAATTTATATCAGATGTAAAATAATCGAAATTTGTGAATAAAACGACATAAAATAAATTATAGGTATAAAGCGTTTTGACTCGGATACAGTCAACATTCCCAGGTTTGGAGGTTAGATAATTTTAATAATTTTTTAGTGTCTAAAAATCTAGTACGATACCTGGTTTAATACTTATTAATATAATAATTTATACAAAAAATATATTTTCAATTATTTATAAATGGGTCTCTTTGTCGAACTGTTTGATAAATGGAACCTGCTTCATGATAGGTACCTTCACCTTATGGCTTATTTTTATTTTACACATATAACATAATTTAAGAAACAAAGCAACTAAAATACTATATTTTTTACAACATTTAACTTTGTGTATCGTGTTGCAAGCTGGGCTCAACCTCAAGAAGTAATGTCTCAACGCTGTTTTTCGATAATCGCAATCGCTTTAGAAAATCCGCATCATCCAAACTTTGGAAGTAAATAATTTGTTCATTGATTACGCATGGCGTTCTCTCAATGTCAATATTATCTTCGTCGTCAGATGATAATAAAATATTATTATAAATTTCATCCATGTTTCAAATTCAACTGCTGCACTTCACTTTTACTTCAACTTTCAGGTTATGCTGATCCCCGTAAAACGCTGGTTAAGTTGCTAACCAGGCAAAAATGGCCGATTAAGTTAAACGGTGATTTGGCTGCCTTAATCGTGCTTTAAAAGTTAGTGGAACGCAAGGTACTGATTAACTTAAGTTAATCAAAGATTAAAATTTAATCACAGTTGGTGAAACCGAGCCTGAGAAAGCGACCAAGTTTTAAAGTGAAGGAAATAATATTTTCTGAAGCCGAGTTTCTAGAAGGCCTTGCAATAAAATTGTATTGAGAGAGAAATACTCTTAAATACTGGAAATATCCAGATATCCGTCTGATTTTATTTTTGGCCTTTTTCCTAAATCCTGTCCCTTGCGACTCAGGTAGTACAGCACCTGCGGTGACTGAGCGTACGCCACCCAGGCATCTATTGTCATTTTACGGTAGCGCGGAGCCTCAGTGAGAGCCTCGATCTGACTAATTATCATTTATAGCACAATACAGGGATTAACCTAAAGAGGCTAGTTGTTCAACATACAATAGACGTCATAAATTTAGAGATTAAAGAAAAATCTAAACTCCATGCAAAAGAATATTGGAAACTGCATGAACCTTGAACTTAGTTGTCTTCAATTATTAAATTTATGCCAGACTTAAATATATAAATACTTTATAATACAGAGTATTTCATTATAGACTAATCATATAGAAATTATATTAAATTTTGATTAAAGACCTGGGTGAAATTGATATTGTTAAACCAAAAAGTTAACTTAGCTCAATGCTTAAAAATAACTTGCATGTGGGTTTAAAGAGTTATTTTTATTAAATGAATATTAAGAAAGATCTGAAATCTTATTCTTCCTCCGTGGGAAGTCCCACTTATTAATAAAAATACTCGGACAGTCATTAGATTGTTCATTAGTTAACTGCGGCTGAAAACCGCCAGTTACAGTATGTACAATTTATTTAATAATTTTCATTTATTTTCATTACTTTAATAAGTTCCAGAATTTAAGAAAGTTTCAAACACTACGAAAAACTAGCTTTTTATACGCTTGTTTTGTTTTTCGTAGAAAAATCAAAATTGCACCCATTTTCACATATTTTCATATTTTGTGAATGACAAAAAAAAATCTGTCAATTTGAAAGAAGTGTAAGTGAAAAAAATAATGTCATTCACATTAAATTTAGTGAAATATTCAAGCTGTGATAAGGAAACTTCGAAAATTGACCTAGTTCTAGAAATAACGCGATGCTGACTAAAATTTGTCATCTCACGAAGGCATGTAAATAAGATAAATTTACGTTTTCATCTATGCTCAAAAGGGGGAAAATATAATTATCTCCAAATAGTATATATACTTTAAAAATCAAGAAAATTTTTTTTAGTCAAGATGTTTTCAAAATTTTTTGATAACCAATTTTTTGTACTTTTGAAAAAATTCAAAATCCTTTCTGTGTTTGCCACCCTCCTGGTTCTGCTCAATTTTATTGGTAAGCTTAATTGGCCCAAAATTCTCTAAAAAATATTTTAATTTTAACAAAATGTTATAAATTTAAGTCAATGGTTGAGAAAAGTCAGAAATAAAAAATTAGTTTTTGTTGTTGCAAGTTAGGCAATTTCCAAGAAACAAAGTAAAAAAATCAGCATAAAATGATACTATTGAAATTAGAGCAGCGAAACGTTGGTAATTATTTTTCTTTTACGAACAAAATTTGTTTATTATGATTTGATAAGAATAAAAATAAAAAAGGTGAAAGAAATAAAAATAAATAAGGAGGGGGATTTGTTTAATTTCTTTTTCATTTTTGGTCCCACTTTTTTATTTTTGTCAACAGAAAAGAATTTCTTCTTTTCTTTTTCAGGAAAGTTTTCACCTTTTTCGAATTTTCACAGGAGCATTTTATGGTTGTTGTCAAAATTTGGTCTTTGGATTCTTTTTTTTTTTATTTTCAGAAATTCTGCACATTAAAATTTATATTTCTAGTTCAAAATTCAATTTTTTGGTTGAGAGCTCTCAAGAATTCTTGAATTTGAGTGAGAAACTTGGTTTAAAATTTTTAACGTCTTTCTGAAAAGTTAAATTGTATTATAAATTCTTTCATAAAGATTCAAGTTTTTTATAATTCTAAAATTTTATTAAAATTCGTTTTAATTGTTTTCTTGAAAATTATTATTTTTCAAAAAAATTTGCTCCGTTTTAAAGTTCAAACCCTTGTTAAAGAAAGTAAATTAATCTTTATGTTTGGATATTCATCTTTTTTAATTAAAATTTTAAGTTTCTAGTTGAGAAAGTTTGAATTTTGTTTAAAATTTGTTTTAATTTTTTTATTAGAATATTAATATTTTTAATTAAAAAATCACCCTTTATTAAACTTTGGTTTGAGAGTTATATTCTTTTTCTACAACTACAATAATTTTATTAAAAAGTCATGTTTTTTGTTAAAATATCTACAATTGCTTTATTTGTTGGGAATTCATCTTTTTTAGTAGAAAATTAAATCATTTAGGTAAATGATTTCATTGTTTTTGGTAAAAAATTCATATTTTTGGTTAGAAATTCATCATTTGGTTGTTAATTTTTTTATTGAAAATTCAACTATACCAGTTAAAGATTCTTAAAGTCTTTTCAATTTATCTCATTGGTTGACAAATGAACTTATTTTTTTAAATAAAAATTGATGTACACGTGTAGACGTTAAACAGTATCACCAACACCTTTTGTAAAGTCTATCTCTTTGATTGAAAATTTAAGTATCGAGTTGAAAATTTATTTATTTTTTATTATTTTGCTTTCTTTTAAATCCAAAATTTATTTTTCACTGAAAAAAATTGTTAAACAAAACTTTTTCTTTGTTAGTTACTAAATTGTCTGTATTGACAGATAAATAATATTTTTAAATAAAGTTTTCTTTGTTTGGGTGCAAAGCCAACTGTATAGTTGAAAATTAAATTCTGAATTACAGAATTTGATGGTTTATTGGGCTCTCAAAAATTGCAAAAATTAATTTAAATAAAAAAGAATTTTTTATTTAAACTTAATCTGCAAATACCTAACGCACCGAGCCTCAATTTAAACACATCTATCTTCAGAGAAAATCAAAAATTGGTCAGAATAAAGTTAGTGAATTGAAGAAATAAATTTTTTTTTTATTAAAAATAATTTTTTAATTAAAAATTTGACTTTGTCTATTCCAGATTTATCATTATGTTGAAAATTAATGTTTATTGTATATTTGGTTCAGGGTTAATTTCAAAACATAAACATTTGAAGCCGTGGCGTGTAAATACGTTATGTTAGTCGAGTTAACGGAACTGATTTTCAAGTTCATAATATTTCCTTCTTGATGTTTGAATTTAAAATTGCTTTTACAGAAGTTTCCTGAATGTTGCAAGATTTTATTAAAAATCCCTAGCTTTTATGAAAATAATAAAAAAATAAAAAAATAATTAATCAAATTGATGGAGTATGGAAACATATTTAGAAATAGATTAATTTCTTTTCTATTATTTATTTCTTTAGTTAATCAAGAATGATATTGATAATCTTATTCGTATTCTATCTGCCTTGTATTTACATTTTTTTTCCTGCAATTTTATTGTTTGTTTTATTTAAAAGTCATAATTTTTATTTTAAATATCTGTTATTATCATTATTGAACATTTATTGATTTTTTTCTCTAAGAAATTCAAATTGTCAACTGAAAATGTAACTATTTCACTTTTTGGCTAAAAATAAACTTTTTTTTTAAATTTTAAATTCAGCTACTCGGGTAGAAGTTAAACTACTTTGTTCACATTTTCTTAAAATGCTTGCCTCTTTGATTTAAAATTTAACTATTTGACAATTAAAAACTTATTTCTTTGGTTAGCAATTAAATTATTACGTAAAAAAATAATCGTTCTGATAGAAAATTAATATTTTCGAGTTAAAAGTTTTATTCATTTATTTGTAAAAATTCATGTCTGGCTAGAAATTTAAATATTTTCTCAAAAATTTATTAACTGAAAATCTATCTTTTTGACTAAAAAATTTATGTGTTTTGTTAAAAATTTGTCTTAAATTAAATGTTAAATGTTGAATTATTGGGTTTTAAAATAAACTATACAGTTTAAAATTTAATATCTTGTTTAAAAATTAAAATCTAAGTCAAATTATTTTATGTTGTTGAAAATTCCTTTTTTCTTTTATTGGAAATTCCTTTTTCGTTTTTGGTTGAAAATTCCTCTTTTAGATTCAAAAATTATTTACGGATTTTTTAATTTTGTTGAAAAATCTACACTAAAAAACTACAAACTTGTTCTCAATCATTTTTTTATGGACCGCGTACTTTTTGTTTTATTCGGGATAAATGACATTAAAAATAAAGAAATTTAATTTTTGCTTAAAAGGCGCAAGCTGCAATAAACATTTTACTAACAAAGCTTCATTTCTAAACTTACTCTGTGGGGAAGCAGTATGGGGGGGGGGGGGTATACATAAATAAAAACAAATGTTGGGAAGCCACTCATGCTACATCCCACAGGCTTTTTTCTTTCCAGGGCCAGTATAAAGCATAAAAACATGTACGATTGTTATTTGTCCTTACAGAATTGCATGAGTGCTCGCGAATCCCGGCTTCATCCAAAGGGAAAGCACCTATGTTCCCAATTGACTCTCCAAGTGAACTTGACTACAGTAAGATATTATTTTCAAGTAACTCGTGAAAGTTACGTTGATAAAAGAAGTAAATTAAAGTCACCTGCGAGTTACTCTAAATTTAGCCTCCCCCATTGTTTGTGAAGTTTACATAATTAATGCAAAAAACTAAACAACTTATTTTAAAAACTAGTCACAAAATTTCATTATCAATACACTCAAACTCCAAACATACGACAAGTTTTGGATTCAGTAACTCCAAAGGTACGACCGTGAAAGAGGCTCCTATTCCTGTGACGTTTATATTTCAGGGCTAATGTGTGAGAACGCACAAAGGTCTACTTGGCGCACGCGCACGCCGAAATCAAGGAAAAGCGCATCCGCGCGCACCTGACTGTCAAATAGGGCAGGGGAGAGGGGAAATAATTCCGCTCGTTCCTTTCAAGTCAGAATGCTTTTATATTGATGTAGTTCGTTAAAATTAGTGTTTTTTGGTAGAGCATTCATCTTCTTAGTCACAATATTCATTGATTTTTGGTTTTAAAGTTACCTTTTTTGTTGAAAATTTAACTATTTGGTCCCTTTTTGGTATAAAAATTATCTTCTTGATCAAAAAATTATCTTCTTTCTGGAAGATTTATCATTTTAGTAAAAATTCTTTAAATTTATTTTAAATTTGTATTTTTATTTTAAAATTAAGCTAAAGTTAAAATTCCTTATTATCGGTTATAAACGATTTTTTACAGAAATTTTCCCAGTTCGCCTTTAGTTTAAAATACAAAATTTACCTTACTTTTAATTGAAAGTTTGACTTTATCGGCAGAAAATTAATGTTTTTCGTTAAAAATTCATCATTATAGAAGAACATTATTTTTTTCACTGCAATTCAATTTTAATAACTGAAAATTGAACTATTACATGTTTGGTTAAAAATTTTGATTAAAGATTTATAATTTTAATTGAATGTTGAGTTTTTTTCTTAAAAACTTATTTAATTTGTTTTGCAAAAATTTTGTTCCAAAATATAAGTTCCTTTAAATGAAAACTACTATTACATTTTTTGCATGAAAGTTACCATTATTATTTGAAAATTCAAATCTGTTGTTGACAATTCGACTTTTTTTATCAAATGACTTTTATTCCTGATATTTTTTCTTATTTCTAAACATGCTAAACACGATTATTCAGGGTAGTTACATCTGAAATCGCGATAACTTTCATGTCCTCTGTATAGTCTTATATCTTGCAATGTACGCATTAAACGTGAACGCGTGTCAAACTTTTGCGCCCTTGATGAGGACTTCTGGTTCCGGACAAATTGCTCATATCTTTGGAGTGTCCGATTTCCGCACTTCTCATATATTTGGAGTGCATGTGCATTCAATTTTTTTACATATCCCATCCGAATACTCCCTTAATCGTTGGAAGAAGACTGTCTAAAAGGTCTGATTTACTACTTGCAGCAATAATACCTAAGAACGGTATCGAGATAAAACTGCAAAATGGAACCTGCTACAATGGAAAGTTCGAATATTTTGGCGGCGAAGAAGTACCCCAATTTCTGCATCGTTACAAAGCTTCCAGGAGGTTCTTAGTTTTTTTACTGGATTCAAGCGGCTTACATCTGTTCGGATATGTCTACAGGAATGAATATGTACGTCCTATGATTCCAACTGGAGAAATAAATGCTCGTATGCGTACTGCAGAGACCATGTATTATTTAGCTGACAGTTTCGCAGTGTATGATGTAAACAAACTTAAGCATGGTATTCCTAACCTGAAACCGAATTCAAAACATTATCCAAAGAGAAATTACGTATATATTAATGTGCCACAAGGTGATAAAATCGTAATCTACAGGTCTCTTTTACAATCTACAGATCATCAACCACTCACAAGATTTATCTAGACCAACATGGTAGAAGGATTACCTTTATTCCTATATTTTTATCGATGGCTCAAATGGTCCATCTTGAAATGTATATGTGATTTAAAAAATAAAACTTCTAACCGCTGATGAAAGCTGTCCTGACTTCAATATATCTTCACACATTTAAAAATAAATGTTTAAATAACGCGGAAAACATTTTCGGAAAGTATTAATAACTATTAGTTGGTTGGTACTTATCCCTTGAATTCTAAAAAGAATGATTATCAAAACTAGTACACGGAACAACATATTCTTGATCTACAAGCTAAAGACAAATTTAGAATAAAATATAATAATACTCAAAATATTTACTACATCAACGCCTTTAGGGGGTTCAAAACTCAGACGAGGAGAAGAATCCGCGTTTTATTTTATTCTTATCAATGCAACATAGAAAATAAAATTATTGAAGCGCCATCCTCTTTTTAGCCCCACATAAATAGACTGAAATAAATACAATAGATGAAGCTCCAAACAGGTAGGCTTGCTTTTGCATTGTTCTGTATTACAAAAATACTAACAGTCATTAAAAATTCTACACTTTTTATGAATATAAAAGAAAGAACAAAGTTTTTAGTGAAAGTGAGAGCAGCGGTAATTAGTAATCTAAAGAAATTCATGAAAACGTGTAATTTTATATTAGGAAAATTAAATCTTAAGATAATTCTTTTGAAAACAGTTTGAATTGTATTCATATTTTTCTATTGTTTATTTTTCTAATGTAATTAAATAATTTTATGAACAATTGTAAATATAATGCAAATACTATTTAACTACTCAAAATATGCAAAAATTTTCATTTTTGCATGTTCGGAAGTCTTAAAAATAATTTATCGAGTAAAATGACCTTTCAATTTCAAACGAACCACGGATTCGGATTCAGCGACCCAGAAGACGTATAGAAATCTTTATCTCGTCTGGTGGACAAGACCTTTTTTTTTCGTATGCCAATGAATTAATTTCTTGCTAAACGGTTTGCTCATATGTATCGACTTTAGCAATTGATAATATATATGAAAAAACTGTGGGTTTTGCATACAGACTTAATTTTTTGTAAACAGAGAGAAATTACGAATATGCACCGAGAACCTCGAGAAATTCAGGAGAAGAAAATTTTAAAAAAAGTGGCAACCCTGTTGTGGCCAAATGTTAAGAATACGTTTATGTTTGTAAAATACAATTTTAAATTATCGCAGGGCATTTACAATTATACAAATAAAATAAAATTAGTATAAAAAGGACCTATATTTCCACTGGGTTTATAATATACTTTTGTGTCCAACCCCCGTCGAAAACGCGCAACTGCGGAGTTTGCACATGTGCACTTCGCCGCCGGGCTAACATGAAACTTTACGCCCTCTACAAAAGAAATTTTAGGCCCGCTTTGCATGCGCTGCACTACGCAAGTGGGACGCCGAGAAGAAGTAGTAATATCATATGATGTAAATTGAAGTGCTTTTCTTCGAACCCTTTCCAGATAAAATATTTAAGAAAGCGAAAAGGAGAAAAGTAGAAAATAGTAAGGGGTTAAGGGGGACAGGGGGACAGAAAAAAGGAAAGTGGGAAATGGGAAAAAGAAAAAAAGGGTGAAGGGAGCGGGAAAAGGATAAGAAAAAAGAATAAAAGGAAAAAGCGAAGCAGAAGAATGAAATAGGGAAAAGGAAAGAAGAAAACGAGAAATTGAAAAAAGAGAAAAATATTGAGGGGAACAGGGATGGAAAGGTAAAGGTTAAAAGGGAAGGGAAAGGGAAATGCGAAGCAGTAAAAGGCAATGGGGGAAGGAAAATGGAAAAGAGAAATGAACAACCGGAGAGGATAGAAAGGAAAAAGCGAAAACAGGAAGAATAAAAAGGGAAAGGGGAGAATAGGAAAAAGGGTCAAGGGTTGAAGGAAAAGAATGAGAATAAAGAAAGTTGAAAACGAGAAAAGCTGAACTCTTTTGTCAAAAATTAATTTTTTTGTTGAATGATTCATCATAATA
Source organism: Druon quercuslanigerum (assembly GCA_010014905.2). Lineage (NCBI taxonomy): Eukaryota > Metazoa > Arthropoda > Insecta > Hymenoptera > Cynipidae > Druon > Druon quercuslanigerum. The sequence continues at coordinate 4,823 of JAAAKG020133802.1, read as the reverse complement.
ATTCAAAGTTCATACTTTTTTAATTATGTAAATTCTTTTTTAACTAAAAATTTAATTTTTCCAGTAAAAAATATTACTTTCCTAAAACTTTGAAAACGAGTTTAAAAGATTTTAAAGCAAAATTTTTAAATTTGGTAATTTTAAAAAATAAAGTAAAATAAAAAATCGATTAAATAAAAAATATATATTTTAGAGAATTGAAGAGATGCAAAATAAATTTTTAACTTTAAACGAATTGTATTTTTAAGATTTTCAAACTTTTCTCTGAACCTTATTACCTTGAAATAATTTTGAAAGTTTAAAAGAAAATAAAAAAAATGGTCATAAGATTTCTGGGACAATGTAGAAAATTTTAAAGTAATTTTTTACCATTTTAAATAATATTTGAAAACTTCGAGAAAAATTCGAGCTAATTGAAACTATTCGCATGAATTTATGATGTTTTCAATAAATTGGATTAAATAAATTGTCACAGAGAAATCTAAAAGATTTTAGGATCATTTTTTAAATTTAGAAGGTTTGCCAAGATTTAAAAAAGAAATATTTTTACTATATTCGTGTGACAATTTTTAATTATTTTTTAATTTGAGAAATGAGCTTTAAGAAAAAATTAAAAAAGGTTTTTAAACTTATTGAACCATTTCCTCAAAATTCGAGAAGAAGTTTAGAAGATTTTAAAGCAAAATCTTTCAATTTCGTAAATTTAAAAAAAAAACTTAAATAAAATCGAATTAAGCCAAAAAATATTTATTAGAATTGAAGAGATTCAAAATTCATTTTAAAGTTTTAAAGACTTTTAAGAATGTATATTTTTAAAGGTTTTGAAACTAAACTTTAAGAACTTAAGAATAGTTTTGAAAGGTTTCAAGTAAATACAAAAATGGTCATAAAATTTCTAAGGAAATTCAGAAGATTATAAAGAACGTCCTAAACATCTTTTAAAAAAGCTAGAATTTCTCATAATATTTTGTAAAGTCCTAAAAAATAAAAAAATGTCTTTAAAATATTCCACATTCTTTTCTGACACGTCTAAAATATTAACAATTTTTTTTTATTTTCTAATAAATCTTATTAAAATTATATTTAAATAAATTTAAAAACAAGCTGAAAATACTTCTTTTCTTGTACTTAATTCTCAGAATTTAATTTTAACGTGGATTAACCACTTCAAAAAATAATTTTCGAATGATTTCAATGTTACCAAAGATACAAAATATTCAGTAATGGCCTTTCTTTAAGCAACTATACAAATGCTAAAATAGTTTAGTTTTATTATAAAGTCTATTTGATTGCAAAAATATCAAATTCAAGAGTTCAAAATTCAATTGTAATAGAAAATAATATTTTATGATTTATGTATTATATAAAATATTATTATTACTTTATTATTATATAATGAAAAAATGAATAGCAAACCTACAAATTAGCAAAAAAAATTGCCAAAAATATTAATTACCGAATTATAAAATAAATTAATTGTTTAATTCCCATAAATATTTCTATTCCTAAAATTTGCATCTGCAGAAAATTAAAATTGCCGAAGATAATTATTAATTTATCAATTAATGGTAAAGTAAATTTTTTGCCTTATTTATAACTTCATGAATAGCTCATTATTTAATTATTAATTTACTAAATTTTCTGGCTTCAAGTACATACAAGAAATTATAGAAAAATCAAGAATTCGATTTTCTGCTCAAACTATGGAAGATACGTACAAAAATAATCTGATAAAAATTAAGCACCCAAAAAATATACACAAATTTACAACCAATTACTTTTTGATAAGGCGCGTAATTATTGTTTTATCGTAAAAACTAACATAAAAAATAAAATTTTTGGAAATTGAGACATAAGCTAAGAAATTAAAAAGAATTGACAAAAGTCATTTACACAATAATGAAAAACGAATTTGTTATCAATAATTTCTCTACAGCAGGCGTACTTTTTTTTTATTGTAAGAAATTATATAAAAAAAATAGAACTAGTAAATCTTATTTTAATCCTAAAACATTGCATTGAAAATATAAAATTTAATTTTTGATTAAATTTTTTAAAATAACATTGAAAATTTACCAATTAAATTTTGGAAAAGCTACACAAGGAGCAATAAAATATTTATTAAAAAAATATTTTTTAATGGGATGCACACATTTCATTAATTATAAACGCAGTACAATGAAAATACGTTTTTTGGGTGCACTAAAATAAAACAAGAATAACACACACCTTTCTTATCAACTAAGTCTACATAAAATTAAAAACACAACAGAAAATAAAATACACACAAAAATAAAATTTTATGTTGTCTTAAACTGAAATTATTAATGAAAAATATGGAACATTTCATCTTAAATTTAAACGATATCCTAATAAAAATATCTTTAGTAGAAATAAAATAAATAAAATAAAAGGTGCATTTTAATAAACAATGTCGAACATTTTATCTTAAACTGAAACTTTTTGTTTATTTCAAGTAACTTTTTTGCAGAAATACAAAGAAATTAAATAAGGCCTATGTATTTTAATAAAAGATATCGAACATTTTATCTTTAAACCAAATGAAATATCAATATTTTATGAAATTATTTCGTAAAAATATAAAAAATTAATCACATATCGTATTTTATTGAACAATATCGAACATTTTATCTTATATGAAAACTATACGTTTATTTTAAGGAATTATTTCGAATAAAAATTTTTATATTTAATTTAATATTATAAATAAATACTATATTTTGCAACAGTAATTTTGTTTATGAAATATGATATCAGAATATTATAATTCAAAAATATGTATTCAGTTTTTCACTGTTTTTTGTAATAACTATATGTAATAAAAAAAAATTTACAGCATGTTTTCCAATTCAATAATGAAATTTGGTATAATTATAAGTTTAAATTCCTTTCTTAAGTTGAAAAACTCTTTATATTTATTTTCTCCAAGTTATGATTGAAACCTATCATATTTCCAGCAGCTAGAAAAGAGTAATTCTTAATTCTTTAAAGCATCTGTTATTTCATGAATATGAAATTTTTTTCGATGGTGTAAGTAGAAAAAAAGAGACCAAGGTCTATGAAGCCCTATTTTTTATTTATGTACTTTGCTTCGTCTGATAAGATTTTATATTGCTTTTACGAAGTCGGTTACCCCCATTAAAAATATTTAATTAATCTCATGAATTTTTCCGGTTTATATCACGATGAAAATGATCTAGATTTTTCAGTTATCTTTATTAAATCTGACAAGGAAAATAAAGATCCCTCTTGAAAGTCTGATTTGTGCTCTCATGGTTTTCATCAATCTTTTTGGTCAGTTTGATCACTCTAATACAAATTTTTGAAGGGGTTTAGAAAAGGGATGGTGTGAAATAAATGGTCGTGTGAAAATTAATGATGGGAAGGTATGTAGAAACAGGAAATTAAAATTAAATTTAAAAAAAGAATTATTTTAAATTAAAGACGTTATATTATCAATTGTTTTTATCAATGAATTACTTTCTGACTGTCGCTATTTTTCTAAATTTTTTGGTAAATAGTTAAATTTTAATAAATCATTTTATTAAATCATTCATTTCCTTCAATTCTTCTGGTTTGTTAAGAAAGAAGTATAAAATCTCAAAGTACATTTTTCATTATATGTCGGGTTTTGAAGAGATTCTTTTCACGATTTCTTTATAGGAAAATTTACTTTTAAAATTAAAAACCGTAGAGTTGTGGAAAATGTATTCTCTAAAGGAATTAGGAAGGATAATTAAATTTTAAATATTTTTTTAAAATTTGTAACAAATTCAATATCAGAAGGCATTGTTAAAATAAATGTGTTTTGCAAGTTTTTACAGTTTTTTTGTAAACGTAACGTATTTTGTGTAAAAATACATCATCAGTTATTATCTATATTCAGAAAATCATAGAGGAACTATTTTTTCAGAGATTACATTTTTTGCAAAGCTTTTTAAATTTTAGAATTGTGTTCTCTCCATTTGGAACAAATTGAGATATTTTTCGTAGATTTATTATTTAGTGCATTAAATTTATAATTGAATTTTAAATTAATCATTACAACTTAATTAATTTATACTTATTTAATTAGCCCTCAAACAATATACTTTAATATAGTGTCTTAAGAAACCGAAGATTGATTGGGTGCGAATTCGCACCACTGTGCCGTTTACGTGTTAATGTAGAAAAATAATCAATTTTGTACCAAATACTGAAACTGTTACCTAGAAAAGCTTCTAACTAAAAAGGAAATATCTAAATTTTTTATTTAAAGAAATTAATTTTTAATGAAACATTAATAGTATTTTCAATAAAATTATTAAATTTTGGATGACAATTATTTTATAATAATTATTATTATAATTCAATAATACGATTTATTTATAAAAAGGTTTGGAATTTACTGTTATATAAACATTAATTATTACTTCAATAATTAATGGGAATATTAATTTGTGACTTAATATAAGTATTAATTTAGAAAAATAATAATTGGTACTCAATATAAATAAACATTTAATTAAATTTAATTTTGCGCAGAGCTGTAAAAAATAAAATTAGTTTTTTTTATGAACATTATTATTTTTTCGTTAAAACCCTTGGTGACAGTAAAAAGATTGTTGCAGTTCAAAATTCATTTGTTGGATCAAACATCGATTTTTTAACTTTATATTTAGTTGTTTCAATTTTGGTTGACAATTTATCTTTTTTGTTACAAAGTTATTGCTTTCTTTTAAAATTTTACTATATTATTATTACTATTATTACACCATTAAGCCGTTTCCCTTTCGGGGTAGGCGTGACTCACTCGGTAGGGA
>JAAAKG020133801.1:0-14050 GCA_010014905.2 Druon quercuslanigerum | reverse complement strand
CTTATAAATATCATATGATTTCTTTTAATTGAGTTGTGAATGTTACCTCAATTTTCATGGAAGAAATCTTTTTATTAAATTCTGATATGAATAAAATATTATAAATTTAAATTAAATAAATAACAATTTTTTAATGTTATTAATTTTTAGAAATGTATAATGTTTAGATTATTTATTTTCAATATTATTGATAATAAAAGTAATCTAAATACATTGGTTTAGCATCAACCAAAAAAAAGAATTTTAATTAAAAATTAAATACAAGTCGCTAATAATAATGTTAAAAGAGTTTTTCGACTGCAGTGTTTTCTGATAACATTTAAGAAATTTGTTTATAAATTTCTTGCAAATTAAAAGGAAATAATTAGGTGGCTCTCTTCGAGTTAATAGAGCTCAAAATCGGTTCGCTCAGCTGGCTCCTAAAGCTAAATGATGCAACCGGTAATGGATTTTATTTTCTCTCTCTCTCTCTCTCTCTCTCGATGGTTCTTTTACGTTTTGCAAGTGTGAGAGTAGGATCGATATCGATATCGAGATCGAGAGCGCTGTTTTCTATTTCGCTGGAAGCGAAGCGACAAGGCGAAACGCTAAACCGGTAAGCATTGACCTGGCCAGTATCCTGCCTTATTGGTCCAACTCGAACCCCACGAAGCTTATTTTACTCCAACGGATCTGTGCAATCTCCGTAACACCATAAATGAATTCAGATTACGCTCGACGCGACGGGCCCAACAAGATGAAAAAGAATCGCCACGACATTTTGCTAAATCTTCTGGAAACATGGACATAATCGCAATTTCTCATTCTAGTCTCAAACCACAAACTCTAACTTTAAATCACTAAAAATTTCAATGATTAAATTAGTCAAATATGCTTTCCTTGAAAAATAAGTCATTTGTCCCGACAAAAGAGTGGCTTCAACATATTAATCAATCAGTTGTCGTATTTTTCTGAGATCTGTAATGTTTGTTGACTTTATGAAGCTCTTCACCTAGGATCATTACTAGATTGATTGATCAGTGCATTGTGTGTAGTATAATGAAGGTAGAATCGAGTGAGTTGCACCCACACTGAAAAGTACTTGAATTAATAGAATAATAATAATAATAATAATAAAACTAATAATGAGCAAATATTGCCGATTTGTCTTCTGTAATACAAAATTTAAATGATGTTTAAATTAAAATTCTTTGTTAAAGTCCTACATTTTATTGAACATAGTTCAAATGAACCATTCATTGCTTATCGAGAATTTATCTTTTTTTATTGAAAATCAAATACTTGCTGGGAAGTTCAACTACCTTGTTAAGCATTTATTTCTTTGTTTAGTAATTTATTATTCTAGTTGAAAATTCATGTATTTGGTAGCAATTTGAGATTTGTTGTAGATAGTATATTTTTAAGTTGAAAATTGATTTGGTTAAGAGAATCTCTTTTTGGCAGAATTTCACTGTTTTTTCACAATTTAAATCATAATTCGTTAAAATATCATTTGTTTTTTGTTTTAATTAAAAAATTTGTTGTAAATCAACTAATACCTTTTTGTTGAGAATTCGTCTTTTTTCACTCCATATTCAACTGTTTTCTTGCAAATTCTTTATAATTGTTAGAACCAAATTTTTTTTAAAAATAAGTTTTTTCTTTAAATTCATTTTTTTCTTAAATACAAATTTATTTTATTTAAAATTGATTTCGCTTTTACTTGAAATGTCAGTTATTAAATTTTATAAAATTATCTTCTTCAAATAAATATGCCGCTACTTGTTTAAAATTTGGACTACTATGTTGAAAATAAAATTTTGTGTTAAAGATTCATAATTTTATTTTGAAAATACATTTTTTAAGTGGAAACTTTAACTATTTTATTAAAAATTTGTTGTTTTTTGGTTGTTAAATAATTAATATATAATATAATGAATAATTTTTTTAATGAAAAATTTAACATGTCCATTTGTTACTCAACTTATTTTTATTAAAAATTAAAATTTTGTTTGTTTAAAATATCAGCTGTCACTTTATTTGTTGAGAATAATTCATCTTCTTAAAATAAAATTCTATTGCTAGTTTGAAACTGAAACTACTTTGTTAAAAAATAATTTTTTTAAGATTTAAAATTTTAGTTTAAAAGTTATCTTCGCTGAAAGTATAACTAATTTGCAGATCAACTTTTTTCATCAACCTTTTTGCTGAGAATTTATCGTTTTTGACTCCATATTCAACTGTTTTCTTGAAAATTTTTCCCAATTGTTAGAAACTAATTTTTGTTTAAAAATACATTTTTTCTTCAAATTCATCTTCTTGCTCAAATTCGAATTTTTCTATTTTAAATTGCATTCGCTTTTGTTTGAAATGTGAGTTATTACATTTTCTTAAATTTATCTTCTTTAAATAAATGTTCCGCTACTTGTTTCAAATTTGGACTACTATGTTAAAAATTATTTTTTTGGGTACAGGTACATAATTTTATTTTGAAAACATATTTTTTTAGTTGAAAATTAAACTATTTTATTGAAAAATCGTTGTTTTTTTGTTAAAAAAAAATTTGTTTAAATTAAAAATTGAACTTCTCTATTTGTTAATTAACTAATCTTTATTTAAAATTAAACTCTTGTTTGTTTAAAATATCAGCTGTTACAATTTTTGTTAGAACAATTCGTCTTCTTAAAATAAAATTCTAGTGCTAGTTTGAAACTGAAACTACTTTGTTCAAAAATAATTTTTTTTAAGATGCAAAATTTTAGATTAAAATTCATCTTGGTTGAAAGTTTAACTATTTTGTAGAAAAAGTGTTTTTTTCAGTTAAAAATTAATTTTTTAACTGAAAATATATGTGTTCCAGATTTGAGTAAAAATTTATTTCTTTAGTTCAAAATTCAACTATTTTGATAAAAATGAATGTATTTAGTTCATAGTTCCTTTCTCTTTCGTAGAAAATTAATCTTCAAGGTCTAAAATTCTTTACTTTTTTGTTAAAAAATTCAACTACTTAGTTCAATGATGAACTGCTTAATTGAAATTTAATTTTTTAGTTGAATATTTATCATTTTAATTTAAAATTTATCAATTTGTTTGAAAATTTAACTATTTTGTTGAAAAATTAATGCTTCATTTTTGGTTAAAAATTAATTTATTCAATAGAAAATTCGTCTATCATATAGAAAATTATTCTTCATGCCGCAAAGTTAATTAATTTCAAAATTAAAACTTCTTTCTTAAAAGTCCCACTGTCTTATAAAAAAGCGTTTTGATTGTTCAAGATTAATAATTTTAGTTAAAAATTCATTGACGATTAATTTTTTTCTATACATTAATCTTCGTGGTGAAAAAACTATGTTTTTCTTTGTTTAAATTTTAACTAATTAGTTTAAAATTGAACTACTTTTTTAAACATTCATTCTTTTGGGTAATGACTGAACATTTTACTTAAAACTTCATCTGTTTTGTTGAAAATTAAATAATTGTATTGAATATTCATTATTTTTTGAATAAAATTATCTTCCTAAATATTATTCCTTTGGTTAGAAATTAATTTAAGTAACTAACGAATTAACTGATTAAAAAATTTGGTTTATTTGTTAGTCGGCGAATCCGAATTATTGTAATCACTTAAAGTCGACTTCTCATAATTCACATTTGACCCTTTCTAATGTAGAGTGAGGAATTAGGTGAAAATGATTCTATCGCAGAAAGTACACCAAACCTAATTTAAAAGAACAACCATCTTGTAAGTAAATTTAATTTTGTTCTTCAAACTCATTTTGTAAAACCCAAGAGATTTAGGTTTTGATGTAGATTGTGGAAGCAGAGAAAATAATGGCTCATTGTATCAAAGATGATAAACGATCAGGCGGAATGAAACGTGACTCGTCAAAATGCTTTCATTTAGTAAAGAGAAAACAGATTGGTGGAACCGAATTTACAATTTAGACAATCACACTGGTTCATAGTAATTTGTGGCTCGGAAAAAATGGAGAAAGTACTAATTTATTCGAATCACAACTTCCCAGGTTTTGATAAGCTCTTAAGAAAGAGCCTTCTCAAAGATTCAAAATCATTCAATCTCTATTTTCTTCAGCAGCAATTTCCGGAATTGTACTTGACAAACTCCTTAATTGTAGGATCTAGATCATTGAATATGTTATTTTTCTTTTCGGCAATACTAACATATAATAACATCTTCTCCAACCAAATTCTTTTCTTCTCTACGAAAGTATTTCTCAATTGTTTTTCTGATATAGAGTTTATTGTTTTGTTGCGAAAAATGTGCAAGAATTTAGTTTCGAAATAAAGTATTGATTTTAGTGGAATGATTTCCAAATAACTGGTTGTATTTTGAGCTATAGTACTTTACCACTCTCGGACTGGACTACCTTGGCTGCTACCATCCTGGTTGCACGCCTAAGGTCAGTCAACTGCAACACGATCTCAAGAATGCATTTGCATCTACACGCAACCATATTCGTACGTAATACCTTTTGCCATTAGATGCAGCACATATCTGTCATTTTCTTCCTCTCTTTTTCATGAGATTATGCAATACGTAGAGAATCATCAAAATCTAGGATGTGGCACACAATCCATAAAAGATACGAGAACATCTTCAAATAATTGGGTCATCAATAATGAAAGAAATTCGCATATAAAATTATCATCAAGTTAAAGGAAAACAAATAAATGAATATGTACTATCATCTCAATATTCAAAAGAAAATACTGAAAAGGCTATGATTAATAGACAATCTTAAAAAATAACAAAAGCATCACTGAAATACTAAATCCACATGAAAGCATTATCGTAGAGCTAAAGGAAAACACTTGAATGAACACCTATCATCTTAGTCATAAAAAATATAAAAATACTGAAAGGCTATCGTTAATATATAATCTTAAAAATAACCAAAGAATCCTTGAAATACTAAATCAGCATAAAAACACTACCATATAGTTAAAGGAAAACACTTGAATGGATACCATCATCTCAATAGTCAAAAGAAAACATTGAAAAGGCTATCGTTAATAGCCAATCTTAAAAAATAACAAAAGAATCCTTGGAATAATAAAATCAATTCGTCAGAAGGATATTGACTTCCGCATAATGTAAATCATATTCTCGTCTCTTGAAATCGAGTCTAAATTCAATTATTAAGTGGAACCCTGAAATATTTTGCTGATGCTTCACTCTTGTTGATTAATTCGTCCAAACGTGTTGTCATTCTTTTATATTCAATTGAAGACCTGAAATTGTAAGTACTTTCGAGAAGCCGAGTCGATTCTTTAAAATGCTAATATGTTTTTCTTATAGCTAAATTGTTCTTAAGATGGTGAAAGAGCATCAAAAGGTGTGAATGTTACTTTTGACATTGAAGAAGTTTGATGTTTTAGGTTTTTGATTTTATTGACGAGTTGAAAACACCTTTACAATCTAATGAAAAATTGGAAATATATTCATAATTAACAAAATGGTGGCAATAATTATGAATGTAAGGGATTATTAAGTTCTTTTTAAATACGTAACTACGAAACAAATTTACAGGCGAAAGTTTTTTTTTATTTGAACGCTACAATAATGTTTGCCCTATTTTTCGATGTTGCGCACTATTTTTAAAATATTAGCAGAGACATGCTTTCGTTATTGTCGGTCCCTCAAATCATCATTTTAATGTTCTATCACTTTCTGATAAATTTCGAATCAAAATTTGTTTCACTTGAAATCTGAATAAAGTTTTTAATTATTTTATCTGACCATTAGTAATGTGCTTTGGTAGAATTTTACTTTCTTTTTAACGTATATATAAGAATCGACGATGATTTTTCTTTCTTCCATATAAAAATTCAAATGTTTCCATTGTCGTCAGTAAAATTCTTCGTTCCTAGTTGATGATAAAATGTGAAGGTCAGTAGATAGTTGAATGTGTGTTTTCGGCATATAAGATAATAAATTTTGTTCAAGCCTATACCGGTTTTCAAGTTTTTATAACTCATCCGTTTTCTTTTCACAAACAAGTTTAAAAAAGCACTGATAAGGACCTAATGTCAAGGAGAAAAATGTTGTCAATTAATGAAATTAAATTTTAAACATAAAAAACTGGACACGTTATTTTAATTGTACAATCACATAAAGATACTTTTATAAAAATGTAATTCGATAGAAAAACAAAACTAATCAAAAGCTTGTTTGCAATAACTGATTTTTTTAAATGCTTTGGGTTCTCTTTTCAAAAACTTTTCTATTTTTCTGAAAACCCCCAAAATAATAATTATTTTTTTCTTTTTAAAAATCAGAACGAAACAATATTAAAAGAAGTGAATTATATCGAAATAAACCGATTAAAGATTGCACTAATGTTATGTATTAATATATTTGAATTAATTGAATGAAATTCACTAAATTTTGACAATTTTAATATTTAATATTATTTAATTTGCCATATTAGGATATTAAAACAAATCAAATGTTTATAAAAGTTTTGTTACTTTAAAGTGGTAGTTTTTTAAAGCAGAAAAAGAAGAAGGGGAATGTCCTGTCACATCCTACCCATTTTTCAGCTCGAAAAATTACTAATAATTGCTACGTTTGACAATTTGATAATTATTTTTTCGAACTGACCTTCAAAATATCATTTTCAAATATTTTCGAGGTTATACTTATAATTAGCACCTCAATAAAACGCTGGTGTACGTGATTTTAACGGATCGAGAATAGAATTAGTTATGAACGCGATCTTCACAGACTTGTAATTCTTTGTTTTTTTCGGTGACAAAATATAGAACTTTTTGGTTCTCCAAATTAAATTTTAGATTTGATTTGCAAATAAGATTTTACAAAAGGTTAAAAACCATTTAATGCAAAATTCGGAAAATCCATCAAAGTAAACATATTCCATTTTTTTCAATAGTCAAGTGTATTTTGAAATAGTGTTAAACCCCTGAACAGAAAAGAAATGTAAGTTCTTAATTCTTAATAGTTAAGACATAACGTGTAGTATAGCATGATGATTATTATTGTAATTAATATCTCAAAAATTTTATTAAGATGGTTACTTATTTTATTAGTTTAAGAGTGATTAGCTTAAAAGCTGAATGAGAATCCTTAAAAAACTTCATGTATCCTATCAGACATGAACCTAACAATATGAACTAAATTTTAGATACCTCTAATATTTTGGACTTTTATTTTTAAATACACGGAAGAAATATATAAGCTCTCTATAGATACTGCAGATTACTTCAATCATTGACAAAACATGACTAAAATAAAGAATTGTATTTTTATTTGAGACGGCTTCACACCTTCTGACATGGATATTACACTTTCTTAAATTCATGAAAATTTTGTTTCTATAAATCCAGAAATGACTGATATCAAACTTTAGACACTCTTAATAAATAAAATTCTTAAACTAAATCAATAGTGCAGAAATTCAGATGGCTCACAAAAAAGACAACGGTTTTCAAAAATCATCAATCGCACCACTTCAGAATGTTAATTTCCCACATTCTTTCTCAAGGAGATGTTTTTGGTTACACGATCCCTTACATGGAATCGGTTTTTATCATGTAAACCAAAAATTCTGCAAGACAGTCAATTCTTTTCGTGTAGACCATACATTTGTAATACGTTCATTGTTCGGCTGTACACTTCTTTCTTTGAAATTACCATAAGACCTTCTTATACATTCTGCATTGTAGAATCTACAACCAAAGAAGTTCAAAAAAGAAAAAAAACAATCATAATGTTTTGCTTTGGTAGATAGCATGAAAATTATGATACGAAAATTACAGGGTTTTCACATGAATATAGACTAATTCGCATTGCATTCGACATGGATATGCTATACTTAGATGTATGGTTATTTTATGATAAACAATGCAGGTTTTTAAAGAACTGAGTCTTATAACATCTTATCTTTCAAATCAATGAATTCCGCATTATTATTATTGTTATTATTATTATTGTATCAAGAGATAACCCGCTCGAGGGAGCCTTATAATCCTTTACAGTTTACACTCCGCGCATGTTTCTTGTTATGCCACATAAGAGAAGGTACAATACTTGTCGTTCCAAACCATAGCGTCGTCACGCTAATCGCGCTTTCGTGGGAACGAAACGGAAAAGAGAATTCGACCTCGTACTTGGTTTCTTGTTGTATACACTCTTCGAAAAACACGCTTTTCATCAAAATTTTCCCATGAAAAATGCTAAAAAGCCACTGTAGCAATGGAGCAAGTATTGACAATTTTTTTACATAAAGGGGGTTCAATCAGTTTGAGCTAATTAGGGATATAAAAGAGGTGTAAGCCAAACTAAATTAAGTGTCTTTACATAAGTTCAAATCAAAATTTTCATCAGTAATTCATTTTTATTATGGTTGATTTGTATCGCTTGGGTAACCAAGCAGCAAATCTGAAGGTATCTTTTTTGCTGCAATGGTATTCATTTCATGAAAAATTCACATTTCATTTACGAAAATCTATATAATTATAAAGAAACAAAAACTTTTACATTCTTCGATAATTTTATTGCAGGTTCAATTGATACCTTCAGATTTACGGTGTTCCTTCGATACAAGAATCTGTATCATTATGAAGAAACAAAAACTATTACATTCTTGGATAATTTTGCTGCATACCAATTTTATACCTTTAGGTTTTATAATGTTAATTTAACCCTAAAATCTCTATCAATATAAAGTAACAAAAACTTTTAGATTCTTGGATAATTTTGTTGGATGTTCGATTGATAAAAATAAAATATAATTGATAATAATTTATCAAATATAACGAAACAAAAGGCTGTTAGAACCCGGTTTTATAGAAACAAAATCTTTCCCTTATGTTTTCAAGATACTTCCTCTTTTTTCGTTTTTGTTTAAATTCGAACTAATGTAATAGAACCTATTTAAAAAATCCAGCTAGTTTCTTTAAATGTACATTATTTTTAATTTAAAAGTCTACTCTTATATTTTGATTCATAATTCATCACTTTTAGTTACAAATTCTACTTTTTGGTAGATGAATTAACTATTTTTTTGGAAAATTCGTTCTTTCAGTGAAAATTGTGACTGGAAATTGAATGTTTTAGTCGGAAATCTATTTAAAACTTAACTACTTGGTTCAAACGTAAACTACTTTGTTACAAAGTAATTTTATTAGTTTCAGGTTCATCGACTTTTTTCATAATTAGTTCTCTTTTTGGTTCAAATTCATTTTTTGTGACTGAAAATTCAACTATTTTATTTATTTTTAATTTTAATTATTTATTTGGTTAAAAATTGATATATTTTCTTGTGAATTGGTCTTTTCCGGTGGAGTATTAATTGTGCCAATTAAAACATCAGCTACTTGGTGAAAAATTAAACTAATTGATTAATAATTCATTTGATTAGTTAAACATCTATTCCTTTGCTTTTTTTTTTGTTGAAAATTTTGGTTGAAAATTAACTTGGCAGGCTTTTTTTGACATTTTTTTGGGGTTTGGAATTCTGCATTTTGGTAAAAAATTCAAATACTTAGTTGAAAATTTAAAAATTTGTTTGAACAATCTTTGTTGGTTGACAATTCATATCTTTTGGTAGAAACTTTATCTTTTTTGGTTAAAAGTACAACTGTTGGTTAAAATATATCTATTTTTGGTAAAGGTTGAATTCAACTTTTTTTGAATAAAAATTAAAATCCTTTTTGGTTGAAATATCAACTATTATATATATATATATATTTTTTTTTTTTTTTTTTTTTTTTGATGTTGTTGAGAATTCATCTTTTTCGGTTAAATTTGACTCTTTTTTAGTGAAAATACAAAAATTTCTTTGGTTCTTTCTTATTTTATTAAATATTCAACTACTGAGTTGAAAGGTGAACTTCTCTGTTCAAAATTTATCATTTAAGTTAAAAAATAAACTATTTTATTCAACCTTTAATTTGTGTATTATGAATTCAACCATTTTGTTTAAATTAATCTTTTATGCTTTTTTCGGATAAAAAATTCCTCTTTTGGGATTAGAAGTTCAACTATCTTCTAAAAAACTCATCTTTTTTGTTTGAAAATTTAATTATTTGTTTAAATGTAACGATTTTGTTAACGTCCATTTTTTCGAAAATTCAAATCTTTTGTTGAAATTTTGTCTTTTTCAATTGAAAATTCGTCCCCCTGGATTGAAAATTAATCTTTTTTAGTAAAAAATTCTTGGTCGAGAATTTAATTATCTTTTAAAAACTGTGTGTGTTTAGCTTGAAGATTCAACTATTTTTTTAAAAAATCGTTCTTTAAAAATTCAACTCTTCTAAAAAGTTCGTTAAAATATTTAGTTCAAAAATCTTCCCTTTAGCTTGAAAGTTCTGCAATTTAGTCGAAAATTCATCTTAGTTGTAAATGTTACTTTTTGGTCTAAAATTAATTTTTGTGCTTAAAAATTGAACTACATGTTTGAAAATGCAAAATATTTCTACTTGAAATCATAAGCGTTTGATATTAAATTCAATATGGTACTAATGCATTCATTTTATTTGAAACAATTTATTTCCTTATTTTCATTAAAAAAATCATCATGCTTCTCCTGTTTTGAGAGCTAGAATTTTGGAAAAGGATTCTGATTTAATATGTTTATTTAATATACAAATTTTTATCAATATAAGAAAAAAATTCTTACATTTTTGGGTAATTTCTTTGCATATCAAATTGATACTTTAAGATTTAGTGTATTACAATAAAAAAATAACTGTAATGCAATCTGTTAAATTAGGAACAGATTAAACGAGTATTTTGAGTTAAAAACATCGCTCTAAACTAATCACGACAAAAATGTTACAAGTCCCGTTTCTGCGGTTATTTTTAGATTTTCCTTTAGCATATTTGCATTTTGCATATCATATTATCGTAAACTAAATCTATTTTGTAGATCTAATTTGAATAGGTATCTATCTTATATTATAAAATGTAAAGCCTAAACTGGACTTGAAGCGCCTTTTTAAAAAAGAGGATTAAACGTAAGAACTTTATTTGTGTTTATGCTTGAGAGGATTTAGGATCATACAATATGAGATTAAAGTGTATGATACAGAAATTAATTATACACTATTTGGAGAAATTGTAGACCATCAATCATAATTATCTACATTCTAGATAGATAAGGGATCTAGAAAACGGAGTCAATTTCCTGAGCTGTGAAAAATTTTGTTTAATCCTGTTTCGCACTTAGACTGGTTGCAAAACTCGTTATCGATTACGAGTCACTCAAGTTGAAATCGGACGTAACTTTCGAGAAAATTGTCGCCTTATAAGCATTACTGTTAGGTCAGTGGAACATCAAATTGCTTACTATTCGTAAATCAGATATGACAAGTAAACAAGAAATGATTCTACAGTATTCAGTTTTAAATCAAGTGTAATTTTTGTTACCTAGATCAAAAGGGAATATGAGGGACCAAATTAAATATAATGATTTATAATAGCTAGAGAAAAATTTCTGTATATTATCTTGTTTTGTGTTTGTAAGTGATAGCTTACGACATGAAGTACGTAATCGAATAACAGCAAATATTTGCTTTGATGTTGAAATTGGTTAGGTATACATTTGTCTTAAGGTGTGGTCTTTTTGGTTAGTAATGTTCGATAATTGATATTAACAAAGAGCATGTTTTTTTGCGGAAATGATCAAGAACAAATGATTTATGTTTGAATAATAACGGAAGTGGAATCGAGATTTGTTAATATTAATAATTTTATGCATTTCTAATAATAAGGAACTGATAATCTCAGATTTTTTTATGGTAAGAAGGTGTTTTTTGTATAATACAAATTATGGAAAGTGTTTAAGAGACAAGTTGATATAATAATTCTCAATAAAAATTCTAACATTTCACATTTACGTAAACGATGGATGGTATTTAGTAATGTATGCAAAATCTAGCCAAGAAACCCGTTACATTATTATGCTATAAATGTGCGAGGTAAATGCTTCATTTACTGATGTTTTCGAGACGTGAATTTGCAAAGCAAATTTATCTTCGTCATATGACCTTTTTGCTTTTCTTATATGTATTTAATATGGAAAATTAAAACAATATGATATAATGCTTTCATTTTTACAGGTAACTTTGATTAACAAAAAAAAAAATGCACCTATATAATGGCCTAAACACTTGAAAACCCGGAAAGGGTCTCCCATTTCTTAAAACACAAAAAAATGTTACAAATTTGAACCGTTTCATACACTTATAAGCATAGAAATTATCAATTTCTGAATTAAATCATAATCTTGAAGGGTTACGTTTGAATTTTGTATAGAAGTTAGATAACTATAAATTCAAATCCAAATTAAAATTATTCAATTTTGAACGATTTTTATTTTCAAATTTAGGAAGTTTGAATGTATAAACATATTCAAGTTAAAAGTTTTTCATTTGAAAGTTTCCAAATTTAAAACTATTTTTAATTTATTTACATTTATAAGGGATTGTCTATATATTACGTAATACATTTTTCTTTTGTTTTAATCGTTTTGTCATTTTCAACTTCATTAAAATTTTATTCTCATCTTTATTTAAACAACAGAATATCGCGTTACGTAATATATGGACGATCCCTAACCCCAACGACCATTGTAATAACAATTACAATAAAACGTTACTCAACATCTTTTTTTAAATCCAAAAGTAAAATATTAGTCAGCGGATAATAAAAAATATTTCTATTTTTGTCAAAAAGAAAGACAAAATAATCTAAAATTTTTTCTTAAATAATTAATTTTTTCAAAATTTCGGGTATTTCAAGGAATTATAATCACTTCATACTGACTTTGTTGATTTTTTTACGAAAAAATTTGCATTTTTATGAAAAAATACGTAAATAATGCAAGCTTTTTACAAACAATTTAGAAGAAATATATTATATTGAAAGGATTTTTAATCGATCCAAAATTTTACTAATGTTACATATTAGTAGGTTTAGATTGTTTTATTGAATTTCTCTAATTATTTATTCATTTTAATATTTAAGATTAAACTAAAATTAACATAAAACTAAATTAACATTAAACTTATATTATCTTTAATAAATGTTGTTCCATT
Source organism: Druon quercuslanigerum (assembly GCA_010014905.2). NCBI lineage: Eukaryota > Metazoa > Arthropoda > Insecta > Hymenoptera > Cynipidae > Druon > Druon quercuslanigerum. The sequence continues at coordinate 985 of JAAAKG020133801.1, read as the reverse complement.
AATAAATTATAAATATTTCTAAGAATGTTTTTATTTCTGGTGTTAATTTTTCAAGTTGGAAAAGTGAGTACCCGAAATATTATTTAATAATTCACAGTTTTAGAAAAGAGTCAATTAAAAAGTCTATAAGAGAAAAAAATTTTAATATTTTAAATAATTTGCATTAATTAACATAATATAAATGTTTATAACTTCTTTTTTAATTTTTGACGGAAATTTTTTAACTTGAAAAGGGCTTCAAGTTCTGTCACACTCTGCCCCTTTTCCAGGTCGCAAAATTACTTATTTTTTATCAATAAAAGAATATTAATAAGTAAAATGTGTTACAATTAGCAACAAATCGTAATAAAAGTGTATACAGGAACCGAAAAAATCTGCATATTCGTACCGGAATTTTGGTATCCTTATATCCACGCCCTATTATATTATGTTAAATATTTTTTTCAATAATATCTTATAGATCTTTACAAAGTTAAAAAAATGGTAAATGGTTATTTTTAGAGTTGAAAAGGGGAAGAAGAAAGTTATGTCATACCCTATTCCTTTTTCAGCTAAAAAATGACCAGTAATTGTTATTTTTTGCAATTTTACAACTATTTTCTCAATGATTTAAAAATGTAATTTTACAACTATTTTCTCAATAGTTTAAAAATGTAATTTTACAACTATTTTCTCAATAGTTTAAAAATGTAATTTTACAACTATTTTCTCAATAGTTGAAAAATGTAATTTGCGAACATTTTTTAGGATATATTCATAATCAGCACTTTAAAATGCGTTATCATATGTGATTTTCACAGAACCAAAATAGCAATAATTATGAAAGCCATTATCGCAGATTTTTAATTTTTCAGGTTAGGAGGGGGGGGGGGGGGGGGTAATTTTGAAACTTTTGGGGTTTCCACAAATTGTTTTTTTTGTGACAAGAAAAAAGTGTTCTAAAAGTGTTGCAACACATAAAATACAAAAGGCAAAAAATGAAATA
>JAAAKG020133799.1:0-14051 GCA_010014905.2 Druon quercuslanigerum | reverse complement strand
CGAACTTTTCCGGTTAAATCCGATATTTCTCCGGATATCGTAGGCGACAGAGAGTTTTTATCACTCATAAAATAATACATCTTCCATCTCTCATGTACGTGCTCAACTGAACCCTAAGAAGATTAAAGAATTATGCTGTTTTACAAAATCTAGTAACCCTGGCCCCTTTAGGGCCCTATCCTCTCTCAAATCACTTATTACTATCCTACCATCCAGACTTAGTTTCTCTTCCTTAATTCTAGTACAAATAAGATGCAAGGACTTGCAAAAAATCTTAAAACTAAATTTACAATATACAGCTGTTGACCACTCAGACACATTCCGAGTTTATTCTAAAAGTAAATAAAATACGTTATTTCCTAAATAAATTTGCGCCCTTTCCCCAAGGTCTTTTCTTAGTGATTATTTTCCGTACGTGAGAACTTAGCTATTCGCAGCATTCTAAAATCTACCACCGTAAAAGCATCATAAATTTTCCAGCGAACTTATTCGAAAGTTCCCGCATAAGGAGATTCGATTAATTTAATCGAATGTGATCGAGCGAGATGCAGTCGCAATAGTCGCTCGTTACATGCAGGTGTTACAAGTTTGATGCTTTTTGGGCGCAACCTCTGACTAACCCGTAAAATGCTCCGAAAGTACAATAAGTTCAACTTTTTGCGCAGGGAGTATTATTTACTATGTTTACGACTATTAATTTAATTGTTAAAACCTTTAACTCATAAATACTCCCTAGCAAAGAATTCAGTAACTTTGCGTAAAAAAAGCCGACAGCTGGATAATTCACAAAACGTTCGCGTTTTCTCCGGCGGACCGAAGGAACCGAAAGGAGCCTCTACAAAGTACCCGTAAAGACCCCGCTGCGTCCCCTTTCGGTTTCTTTTTTAAAAATCAATAAAAAACCCAACAAGATTAACTTTTAAATTGCTGAAATTCGGATTCTACGTTAAAATTTTCATTACAAACTGACGGAGTAATCACAATACTTTTTCTTGCAGCGTTAAAAACTTGACGAATCTTTATATAAAAAAAAACATTTTTAATTGAAATTTATAGTTTATATTTAAGTTATCCGTTGAAAAATTAAGTTTTAATAATAGAAAAACAAATCAAAATGAATTTCCACCTAAAAACGTAAAATTTGCAAGAAAACACGAAAACATTTTGCAATAAAAATGTTCAATTTTGAACTTTAGGAATGAACTTTAATCTAAAATAAATAAATATTCAACAAACAATGTAAACTAAAACGTTTTTTCTATTTCTGTAAAAAAAAGTTTAGATAGGTACATCAAAAATCATCATTTCTTTCGACGAAAAAATATTTCACTACACTAGTCGACAGCATAATATTCGAACTCAACGAATTTTAATGTTTATTCAATAAATGTTCTCGTTCTTCCCCTTAAGAACGAACTGAATTATTGATAGAAACAAATAAGAAACTCCGCCTATTTTTGTTTAAATTCAATCCTATTCAGTTTTAAATGTCTAGTATTATATTTTTTTATAGTATACTTAATTGTATCATTTTCGGTTAAAAATTTTTCTCTTTATTTGAAAATTTAACACTTTTGTTAACACTTTCTTTTTGCTTGAAAAATGAAATTATTGGTTTTAACATTAGATTATTTGTGTTAAAATTCCATGTTCTGCTTGAAAATTAAAATTTTTTATTGAAACTCAGTTTTTTTTGTGGGCAATAATTTTTTTAGCCGAAAATGTAATTGTTGCATTTTTGGTTGAATCTTTATCTTCTTTATTTAAAAATTAATTTCTTTCGTTAAAAATATGACAATTTTGTTTAAGAATCAATGGTATCATGCAAAAGTTTAACTAGTCCATTTTTTGTTTAATATTTATTTCTTTTGATTAAAATTCGTTTCTGAAAATCTTTTTAGTTGAAAATTCATCTTGTTTGGTAGCAAATCCTTCTTCTTATTTTAAAATCCATTTATTTTATTCCAAAATTCATTCATTTGGTTAAAAGTTCGTGTTTTTTGATTGGGTTGAAAATTAATTTCTTTAACTGCAAACTGAAGTGTGAACTAAAACTTCTAGTTCAAATGTATTTATGGTTAATTTGGACCCTTAAATATTGTCTCATAAATACTGGGTGGACAAGCTGGCGCTTACATGCACGGGGAACCTGAATGCTACCCAAATTGCACAACAGCAGGGGAGAAGTGATTCTGTAGGGGCATTTTCAAATTTCGCGGATTTAAAAATTTAATTCGGATTGGCCATTCAGTCAAGTCCGTACATCTTCGGATCAATTTTATCATTGTTTTCATGGTTTAAGGGTGTTGGTTCAGTCCGACTTTGAATTATTTATTTAATAGGCACGGCACTGACCCAATATATATTATTTTTGATGGATTTGCGAACGAAAGAAAGAAAACTTGTCGAATATCTTCGGGGTTTTGCGAGATCCTCAGATCAATAAAGTGCTGAAAACTCATATCTTTTGTTGAGGAATTCATTATTTTCACGGCAAATATAAATTTTGCGAAAGATAGAAATCAGCCGGTTGCAGACGACAGCATTTGAACGGTTAGAATCGTTTGCCATTTTATTTGTTTTCTCACAATTCTGACATCATAGAAGAAATCTCGCGAACCATCAGGTTTTCCAAGGGCCACTATTTGATGTTGGTGACCCTAAATTTTTCGAAATACGTTGCAAAATGGAGAAAAAAGTAGAAAAGATTGACATGCCATGCGTGTGTGAGTGTGTTGTAAGTGTATTTGGAATCAGCCGACAGGCTAGCTTCCACTTTCACTCTGTACTGTGCTTTCGAAAATGCGAAAACAGCGCTCGCAGATACATTAAATCACTCCTTTATCGACTAGCGCCAACATTTTAAAGTAGGATATAATAGACTTTATCGAAATAGTTTGTTTTTCTTAAATAAAAACTAATGGTTATCATAATGGAATAAAATATATTTAGGAAATTATAAGTTAATATTTAGAAACGTACAAGGAAAATAGAAACTCTTAAGAAATTCTCTAGGACTCTTTCTCACGCTTTGAAAATTCCAGAGATAAAAATTTATTTTACTGAATTGAACCGTAAAAATTAAGATATCCGGGCGAGTCACGTCCAGTGTATGAACAAACATCTGCAAGTTGTTAACTAGAGAGGTTTGAAATGGACCACCCTCAAAATTTAAAACCTTCTAACTTTCCCATGTAATAAAATGCCAGAAAATCTATTCTTTAATTCCCACTCTAGCGACTCACTGGGCGTGACTTGTGACCCGTGGATTCTTTGTGTTACAAAGAGAAATCTCTTTAGGATATGAATTTAGAATTGCGATTGGCTTAGCAGGGATGGATCGCCGCCCTCAACTGGAGCTGAGCCAGCGATGTCACAGGGTTGGCAGCCACCAAGAAAACAAAAAGCAGTTAGTCTTCCGTCGATTTTTGTTTGGTTTACTTCACTTCTCTGCAAATCTCAAAAGATTTTGTAATTTGGAATCTCCCGGTTCGGACACGTTCGCGATACCACCAGTGTTCAACGAAATCCTTGTTAGTGCGTGACTCTTAACTGAAATTAACCTTTCTAACGTAACTTAAATAAATGATGTTAATTTTTCAATTCAATTGTGCTTGTGTTTTGTGCTTTATTTCGCTACATAGTGCAAGTGTCAGGAGGTCGTTTCAACGGCCGTTTGCAACAGTGATCCCGATCTAAGGAACTTCTTCAAATCATCGTTGGATTTGAATATTCGCGTTTGCGTTGGGCATTTTTTCCAAGTGCCGACGTAACAGTTAAAATAAATTTGTTGGCAGCGTTGTGGGATTGCTGCACCTAAACATTAACATTATTTTTCTTTAAAATCTGAAATTGAATAGTTTTAAGTGACTAAGTTCGGAAGATACATTGTGTGAACAGTGAAGTGACAAATTCAATAAGAAAATCGACGGTTTGACTCTATCCGGTTCCCGAAAGTTGGACGAAGCGTAGCTTTCCGGCCCGAACGAGCGGCAGATTCAAGCTGGGGAACGACGAGGATTTTCTGCAACCAGGCTGCCGCCAAGACGAGTGTGACCACTAGCACTGTCAACCCCAACCATCCTGAGCGTTTTTTACCTAAATTTCCGGGGTTTCCCATCGGGTTGTGTTGCTGATTACGGTAATCAGTAGTGCAGGCGGATGCGTGGTTGGAAGAAAATCCATTGCCAGGATTCTGTGGCTGTCGCCTTCCATCGGTCGTACGTGAAGTGCGATCGCCTCGTGGGACCTATCGATCGTGCGTGAAGTGCGATCGCAACGGAGGAACTGGACATGGACCTGATGGACCTGGATCCGGTAAAGAAATTCACCATCCTAGAGGACTTCGAGAAAGGACGATAACGTGTTCAACGAAATTATTGTTCTGTGGATTTTTGTAAATAGTGTTAAAAAGAGTGAAAATTGTGAAATTTCTTGCTTTTTTCAGTCACGCACCGTATTTCGTCAAGTTGTAAGTCCTAGACTTTGAGTTTAAATTTTAAGACATGTTTTAGTCAGGGAACTTGCGATTCTGCCACGACAGAAAATTGACACATTATTGCGAATATTTTACGCATTTTTTTCAGGTTTTTATTCTTGCTTTTTTCAGGTTTTATGTATAACTTGTGCTCTTCTTTGAATAGTTTATATTCTGATTTCTTATTTTGTGGCTTCACTTAGAGGGAAGTTTTGTTGAGTCAGGGAAGCTTTCTTTAAATCAAACAAATTCTGGTATTGATATACGGTCAAAGAAACGTTTGTTTGATTTAGAGAAGTTTTTTTTGTTACTTTTTTTTGTTGCTCGATTTTAAGAAGTGTTTCATTGAGTTAAACGGAAAATTTCTTTAAATTAAACAAATGTTTTGTTTATTCAAACCAAATATTTGGAGAAGTATTTGATTTCTTCAAATGAAAATTTTATTAAATTAATGGAGTATGTTTTTTTTATTTTACCTGTAAATTTCTTTAAGTGGAGTAAACGTTTTGGTTGAAAATAGAACGGGTTAGTTTAAAATGGATAAACATTTTCTTTGAATCCAATAATAAATTTTAATAAAGTGGCTTTCTCATGAAGCAAATAATTCCATTTAATTTAAAACGATAATAACTATAATTAAATACAAGCAAAAAGCAAAAAAATCGTTTCTCTTCGCATGAGAATATTTTTGAATAATCGGATTGGACAAGTCGAGTTTCAAGAAAATGCATTGTCTATTTGTTCACCTGAGGAAAAAGTTAATTCTTTCCTAGTTTGGAATTCTTCAGGAAAATTTAAGATAAAAAAATAAATTGTGACGAAATTGTGCACATGAGGTCAGGATTTAAATTATTACCTAGATGCGTTAACGTAAAATAAGCAAACTGATTTGTTCTGCGCAATCTCGTCGCACATTTGTAATGTGGATTAAAAAAAATCTTTCTTTGATTCAAAGAAGTAAATTGCTTATTTCAAACTACTGACTCTAAGGGAGTTATTTCTTTGATTGTTCCTAGTAACTGTTTTGTTTGAATCGAGAAAATCATTTGAACAAATAATTTCTTTAAATGGATGAGAGTACGTGTGGTCCTTTATTAAAATCAAATAAATTTTCTTTTAATGTAAAAATATTTGCATGTTCAATCAAGGGAACCTTGTCAATAATAATCCTGATTTAAAATGATTTCCTAAATTAAACTTGTTGTCTTTCTTTTAAAAATTAATTTAAATTTTATTTTGGTATTCACCGTTGTAACATTTATTTAAATTTAAAAAATTTGAACTATTATTCTATTCAATCAAAAAACACAAGATGCAATTTTAAAATATTGAAGTCACCATTTAAAATCTGTGAATCGAAGGTGGAAAGTGTTTAATTTTAAGATTATTATCTGTCTTGCGGTTTTTATTATTATCGATTAAAATGCCTAAAACTCGCGCTCAAAAGAGGAAATCAAATAATGCGCTACCACTAGTCCAAATAGAAACGGTACCTGCACCGCCAGCGCTGGCTGTACCGATAAGCGTGGTTTCAGTGCAAACGGATCGTGAGATGGGTCATTTGGGTCTCCCCGGTCATCCTCTTCACGATCTCGTAATTCGGGAAGGGTCATCATCCTCAATGCAGTTTTAACATGTTGGCGACAGTTTAGTCAATAGCAGGAGGGTGGGTTGTGTCTTGAAACTGCCTCGAGATATCATCCCATCTTTCAATGAGACAAACATGTTGGTCAACATGTTCATCGAGCATTGTGGCGCCGCTGCCGCCTCGGTAGAAGAGGCAGACATGCACCTACTTATAATGTTTATAAAAAACAAGGTAACAGGGCAAGCTCGAAAGCACATTCAAAATATGGTGGGAGCCTCCTTGAAAGAAATTTTAAAATCGTTACAAAGGGCTTGTGGATCTAGAGCCGACGCGAGTCAATTAGCGCAAGAGCTCGCCATAATCACGCGAAAACGGGGCGAATATGTCGCTGATTATAGAATTCGCATAAGCGACATTCTTAACAAAATCATTATTCGGGTTATGGACAAAAACCCAGGAGCTAGGGGTCTGGAAAGTTGTCAGTAGTTCAAAGACAATGCGATTAAAAGTTTTATGCGGGGATTGGATCGCGAAGCTCTATATTTTTTTTAAGAAAGGTCTCCCACCACGTTGGATGAAGCTATCGATCTTGCTGCCGAGGCAGATTTAGACAATTCTACATGGAACAGCGTCCATGGAATGCATCCGATGTCACGCGATAAAATATTACATAATAGTGACAAATTGGGATCACAAAAGCGAGAAGCGAAAATTGAGCGGGTACGAGACTCTCGGAACGGTAAGAGAAAATCACTTTCTTCTATTCAGTGCTTTAATTGCGAGGAATTTGGGCATTAAAAGCGTAATTTTCCCAAGTTGGAAAACGTAACTAATGACAAAAGAAAAGGTCAAAGTAGTAGCAAGAAGTGCAACTATTGCAATTATGATAACCACTTGATTAATGAAATAGGTTAAAACAAAGAGATGAAAAAGAACGTAAAAATAAAAGATCACGCTTCATGTGAAGGGACGATTTAAACTCTCGCCAGGGGTGTCTGCACCCGAAAGTGACGTTCTTGAACCCAAATTACTGCCCCGAAAACGTGACGTGCTCAGTATCGGTTACGACAAATCTAGGTCAAACCCAACATTAACATTGCACGATAATTGTTTTCATAGGGGTAGAGCTTTTTTCATGATTGACACTGGTTCTGATTTGAATTTGATTAAAGAATATTGTATCCATTCACGAAGTTGGATTAATACAAATCGAATTTATCATCTGGTCGGAGTTGCCCCTGAGATGGTGTCTACTAGCGTCGAAATTAAAACATTAATTAACGGATTCGAAACGCACTTCCACATAGTACCGAATAATTTTCCGATTCTGCAAAATGGTATTTTGGGAATTGCCTTTTTAAAGCAGCAGGGTGCCACCCTCTCAGTGGCAGGTATCGATATTCATCTAGGAAGCTCAGAATCCGTCAATTATAGAACCCTTTGTCTCCCCGCAAGGTCGAAAATTTTGGTAGAAATTCCCTTAAAAGAAAATAATTTATTAGAAGGGTACATTAGAAAAATTGACGCAGGGCCTAGTGTCTTCATAGGCGAGACTGTAGTCACGAGGAATGGGTATATAGCAAGGTGCTTCGCCACTAACTGTACCTCTAGTAACGTACAACTCACCCTCGCACCTGTAGAATTAGAAGAGTGTACTGTGGTACCACCACATGCGTGAACTGGTATGCATTATTCAAATACCAAAGAAGGACAGAAAGAACGAGCAACGAGGTTCGCTCTTCTTTTAAAAACCCTTGATCTTCACGACCTTAATGAGGATGAAAAATTAAATTTGTTCGAAACAATAGGAGAGTATCTGTACCAAATTCATCTACCCGGAGATAAATTGGGTGCAACTACAGTTGCAGATCATAAAATTATTACCAGCGATAGCAAGCCCGTATTTCACAACAATTATAGGTATCCGAATGTCTTTCGCGAAGAGGCCCGTAAGCAGGTCAATGAACTTCTCGCAAGTGGCATAGTGCAGTCATCAGACTTATCCGTATAACTCACCCTTGTGGATCGTGCCTAAAAAGTCCGATGCACAGGGAAATAAACGTTGGAGGATGGTGATCGACTATCGCGCCTTGAATGAGAAGACTGTAGGGGATGCCTACGCCCTTCCGAACATCTCAGACATACTTGATCAACTAGGTTGTGCAAAATATTTCTCCGTTTTAAACTTGTCCTCGGTATTCTATCAAATTTCAATGGATCGTGAATCTCGCGCAAAAACAGCATTTTCTACCCGTTTTGCCCACCTTCAACTTACGCGCATGCCCTTTGGCCTAAAAAATGTCCCCAACACTTTTCAGAGGCTAATCGACCGTGTCCTTTCGGGACTTCAGGGCATCGAACTTTTTGTGTACATGGACGACATAGTCGTTCATGGAAAATCATTAGAAGATCATTCGAGTAAGCTTAGAGCTCTTTCAGGTCGTGTAAAGGAGGCCGGATTGGCACTCCAACCTGAAGAATGCCACTTTCTGAAAAACAGATAACCTACCTGGGTCATGTTATTTCAGAATTTAACGTTAAACCGGATCCTAGAAAGGTGGAAGCGGTTCAAAATTTCCCAATTCCTAGACGAAGGAAAAATATAAAACAATTTCTCGGATTAATAGGTTATTATCGACATTTTATTCCGGAATTTGCCAAAATTGCGAAACCATTTAATTATCTTCTAAAATGTGGCGTACCATTTAAATTGACAGAAATCCAGCAATCAGCTTTTAAAACGCTTCGTGACATAAATTGTTCGGAACCCCTTCTTCAATACCCTAATTTTACCAAACCATTTTTTGTAACCACAGATGCATCGAAATATGCATTAGGGGCTGTTTTAGGGTAAGGCAAAATTGGGGAGGATTTGCCCATCACCTATGCATCTCGTACCTTAAATGATGCAGAAACTAGATATTTTACAACCGAGCACGAACTTCTTGCAACTGTCTTCGCGGTCCAGCATTTTCGCCCATATCTGTATGGCAGAAAATTTGTGCTGGTTACCGATCATCATCCTCTAGTTTGTCTGCATTATTTAAAAGGCGCTAATTCTCGTTTATGGCGCTGGAAAATTGAACTGAGTGAATATGATTAGGACATTATTTATAAACTTTAGAAAATAAATGCAAATGCAGACGCGCTTTCCCGAAACCCTTCTGTTAATTTACATAAAGGCAGCGAGACCTCGACGCCTTACCCCGCGGGTAGTTGGATTGTCTTTGCGAACATCGGGGAGTCGGAGAGTGTTCTCGAGGAAGAGGACCTTAACACTGAGAAAATAGAGAACCTGGTAGAATACGTCTTCTTGAGTCGCGGTGTCCGCGATACAGCCGATGAATAAATGAGTTCCGATGAAGAACCTGATTCGGGAGAGTACAATACTGCCCCTGAGGTAGAATCAGAAAATTTCCATAAGAAAAAGCATACTGCGGTAACCAGACTGAGGGAGCCCCATCATCAGGAATGGCGCAATAGCTGGGGGAAAGAGATACTTGATCTCCGGAGATTTTAACTGTAACAAAGACGGCCCATTAGAGCAAGGCCGCAATTTTCAGGGACCCCAGGTACGATACGCAGATTTGGCACAAAGTCCACTGCCAGCCTCGAATGGGGAGAGGGATGAGAGTGTCGGAGACGCTCGAGGTATGAGCGAAACGGCCTAATAGTCGTAGAATCTTGTAAAGGCACATCGTTAATATCATATCGAGTGATTGCCATTTAGATTCTCAGGTCGACAGGGATTTAATTAGTGCAAATATGATTAATGTTGATAATCTAAGAGCACAAAATCCACAAGTAGGCCAAACAATTGTTTTTGCACACAATGGTCTTTATATCTTCAATGATGTTGTAAATTCTAGGGGTAGTGATCGTTCTTATCCTAATGATGTTTCGCGCGATGTCATTAAAAGAGGCTATGATCCCTCTCAAGGTCGAATGTGTAAAATTTTCAAAATTTGGAAATGGTTTAGATGATTTGTCATGGTCTTCAATTGAACAAATAATCCAACAGCTTTTCGCTGAAATGGACTTCATGCTTTCATTTGCTCAGGAGAATTATTTTTCAAGAAAAATCTGATCGTGAAAAAATAATTAGGGAAGCTCATGAATCCACAGTAGGAGGACACAAAAGTGTCTCAAAAAGGTATTGGAGAATACGAGGGGATTATTTTTGGAATAATCTCAAAACCGATGTTTAAAAATATGTCAAATACTGTAAGAAATGCCAGGAAAATAAACTAGTGAGAGTTAAAAATCGTCAACCGATGCAAATTACTGATACCCCCGCGCAGCTATTTAAAAGAGTCCAAATGGACATAGTTGGACCTCTGCCCGTTACCACGCGTGGAAATAAATATATCCTGGCGATTCAGGACAATTTTTCAAAATATGCCGATGCTATACCTGTACCTCAAATAGACGCAACAACTATTGCCACAGCCCTGGCAGAGCAATTTATTTCAAGGTATGGTTGTCCTCGTATAATCCATACCGATCAGGGAACTAATTTCACAAGCAACCTCAAGAAAATCTTTTGAAAAATTTTGAAGTTTGAACAAGTCACATCGACTGCATTCCATCCCCAATCTCTAGGCTCACTAGAACGTAGTCACCAAATCCTAGTAGAGTATCTTCGACAATATGGCGATAAACAAAGTTGGGACGAATGGCCTTATTCCCTTGTATTTGGTAAAGAAGCCAATATCCCAACTAGTTTTGCAAAAGAAGCCCCTCCGGTCACGTATGTTCAATACATGAATGATTTTTTCAGAAAACTTAATAATAAAAAGGCAAACCCTGAGAACTGTAATGTACGAGATCACGTGTACCTCCTCAACGAACCCCGTAAAACGAAATTCGATAAACACTATACAGGACCATTTATTTTAGAACAACTAATTGGTGATATTAATGCTGAAATTCGATTAGGGCCCACAAAGACAAAGATAGTCCACATTGACAAGCTAAAACTAGCTGCCCTCCCATTCAAGCCAGAATAAATTTAAATAACAAACTAGTTGCATAATCAATATAAAATCTTATGTTAAAAGATTTTTAGCTTAATAAAATAATTTAAATTAAACTAATTAAAATATGATTGGAATATTTCTAGTAATAATTAATTTTTGTAATTAATGATAAGCTTCAAATGAACATCATATAGACTTTAAGAAGTAAGCTCAATTTACAATAAGATTGGACATTATTTTATCTTAACTTTGAAATTCTACTTTTCTTTCAACGCATACAAGATTTTATATTTAATTAGGATTATAATTCCGAAAAAGTAATTTCATTACTTTTTCTATTTTTTAAGGGGGATGGTGTGATGTATTGCGACACATGTTCGATTTGTTTTTATTTCGAAAGCAGCGCTCGCAGGTACATTAATTCACACCTTTATCGACTAGCGCCAACATTTTAAAGTTGGATATAATAGACTTTACCGAAATAGTTTGTTTTTCTTAAATAAAAATCTAATGCTTATTATAATGGAATAAAATATATTTAGGAAATTAAAGTTAATATTTAGAAACGTACAAGGAAAACAGAAGCTGTTGAGAAATTCTCTAGGACTCTTTCTCACGCTTTGAAAGTTCCAGAGATAAATATTTATTTTACTGAAATGAACCGTAAAAATTAAGATATCCGGGCGAGTTACGTCCAGTGTATGAACAAACATCTGCAAGTTGTAAACTAGAGACATTTGAAACAGACCACCCTCAAAATTTAAAACCTTCTAACTTTCCCATGTAATAAAATGCCAGAAAATCTATTCTTTAATTCAAAATTGGTTCCTGGTTTTCTTCGGAGTTCGGTACTTGATTTTTATAGCTGTCCAAGATCTCAGTTAACGTTTATGACAATCACTTAAAATACTGCCACACGTGTTTGGGATTAGCCCACCGAGGGGCCTTAGCTACACCGTTTCGACCCTTTTGGTTATGTAGAAAAACGAGGTCCTGTTTCAGGCTTCTCAAGTACATCGGGGAAATTGTCACCGAACGCGTTTCCCACTCTAGCGACTCACTGCGCGTGACTTGTGACCCGTGGATTCTTTGTGTTACAAAGAGAAAACTCTTCAGGATATGAATTTAGAATTGCGATTAGCTAAGCGGGGGTGGATCGCCGCCCTCAACTCGAGCTGACCCAGCGATGTCACGGGGTTGGCAGGGTTTGGTTCACTTCACTTCTCTCTAAAACTCAAAAGATTTTGTAATTTAGAATCTCCTGGTTCGGATGCGTTCGCGATACCACGAGTGTTCCGCGAAGTCCTTGTTAGTGCTTGGCTCTTGACTGAAATTAACCTTTTTAACGCAACTTTAATAAATGATGTTAATTTTTCAATTCAATTGTGCTTGTGTTTTATTTCGCTAACTAGTGCAAGTTTCAGGAGGTTGTTGCAACGGTCGTTTGCAGCAGCGATCCCGATCAAAGGAACTTTTTCAAATCATCGTTGATCATCAGTGAAATTGCGATATAACGTTCTTCAAGGGACCGACCGAGAAGAGCGTTATAAACGGGAAAGCGTTATATGCGGGAAAAATCAATCTCGTCATGTCGTTCGTAAATATTGTTCTTTTATCAATCAATGAGAACATTTATAGTCATTATTAACCATCATCGTCAATGATAATCATATCGGCATCATATCGGCATCGGAAGTTCCTATAGGCAGAATACTTATACCGTCTCATACCTTTGTCGTCTAGCGCATACTGCACTAAAACTTTTACGCATACCGACTGCCAATATTAAACAAATAATGCAAACATTTTATTTGAACAAGCAATTATTCCTTCGTTAAAAAATGTGTTGGTCCTGAAAAGGGCCGATTATTGTTTGTAAGACTATTACTCATTGGAGTCATTAATGGAAAAAAATCTTGTAAAATGGTTTGATGCAATTTGTCATTTTTTTAAATAATTTTACTCTCTATTTTGTGGATACTACTGAAGAATTCCTCCGACTCGTTTGAAGAACTTGTAAAATATCCTCTAAGGATAGAGAGCGCATCTACTGCAGCTGACCTCGATGGAGGAGGAGGTGGTTCGTCTTCGTCATCACCATCTTCATTACCTTCTACGTCCTTGCCCTGAATCGAGTCAATATTAACGTCTGATTGACAGACAAAAATAAAACTTTGGTTTTAAACTTTTCATTAAATACAAATTTATTATTAGTGTAAAAGAGATAAGCCTAGCTTTAGCTATAGCAAAATAATAAATAAAAGGATAAAGCAGATGCTTACCTCGCCTACCTCGATGTTCTCTGTTACTAATCCAGCCTTCCTGAAACCATTTTGGATTGTTTCTGGTTTGATGTCCTCCCAAGAGGCTGTGACCCAGTGCATGGCATCCAAGATGTTGATCTGGGGCTTTGTAATTGGATCATTCATGAAGTCCAAGAATTTTTCCACTATGCGCTTGCAATACTTCTGTTTGACGACTTTGATGACGCCTTGATCCAAAGACTGCAACTTGCTCGTCGCATTCGGAGAAAGGAATTCAAGTTTGATGTTTTGTAAGGGCACTTCCTTCGGGTGGGCCGGGCAGTTATCCACAAACAGGATTATTTTTCGTTGCTGCGCCACAAGTTGTTCATCCCAATTCACAAGACATTTTTAGAACCTATTACTCGTCATCCAGGCACGTCGCTGTGATAAGTATTCATAAAGAAAGCCGCGTACATTTGTAAAACACCTTGGCTTGGCCGACTTGCCAATAACTAAAGGACTCAACTTTTCACTACCGTCACTATTCGCACACAGTATTTTCTTAAAATTTCGCACTTCACTGACACTGAAAACGCTTTCCTTTTTTTTGACACTGACATTTTTGTTATTTTTAGAACAACACTACGAAATCTATCATAATGCACTACAGTTATCCGAATGAACCACCGATGAACCGAAAATGTATTATGAGATACGAGCAGGGCTGTAGGTAAACGTGTACTGAACGTTTGATGATTCAG
>JAAAKG020133798.1:0-14052 GCA_010014905.2 Druon quercuslanigerum | reverse complement strand
GTTGGGCCCCTATCAGAATATCTAGTTTGAAAAAACTAGTTGGAGCCCCTATCAGAATATCTAGTCTAGAAAAAACTGGTTGGGGCCCCTATCAGAATATCTAGCCTAGAAAAAACTGGTTGGAGCCCCTATCATAATATCTAGTCTAGAAAAAACTGGTTGGGGCCCCTATGAAAATATCTAGTCCAGAAAAAACTTGTTGGGCCCCTATCAGAATATCTAGTTTGAAAAAACTAGTTGGAGCCCCTATCAGAATATCTAGTCTAGAAAAAACTACTTGGAGCCCCTATCAGAATATCTAGTCTAGAAAAAACTGGTTGGGGCCCCTATCAGAATATCTAGTCTAGAAAAAACTCTTTGGGGCCCCTATAAAAATATCTAGTCTAGAAAAAAACTAACTGGGGCCCCTATCAGAATATCTAGTCTAGAAAAAACTGGTTAGGGCCCCTATTAAAATATCTAGTCTAGAAAAAACTAACTGGGGCCCCTATCAGAATATCTTGTGTAGAAAAAACTGGTTGGGGCCCCTATAAAAATATCTAGTCCAGAAAAAACTGGTTGAGGCCCCTATCAGAATATCTAGTCTAGAAAAAACTTGTTGGGCCCCTATCAGAATATCTAGTCTAGAAAAAACTTGTTGGGCCCCTATCAGAATATCTAGTTTAAGAAAACTAGTTGGAGCCCCTATCAGTATATATAGTCTAGAAAAAACTGGATAAGGCCCCTATAAAAATATCTAGTCCAGAAAAAACTTGTTGGGCCCCTATCAGAATATCTAGTTTTAAAAAACTAGTTGGAGCTTCTATCAGAATCTCTAGTCTAGAAAAAACTGGTTGGGGCCCCTATCAGAATATATAGTCTAGAAAAAACTGTTTGGGGCCCCTATAAAAATATCTAGTCTAGAAAAAAACTAACTGGGGCCCCTATCAGAATATTTAGTCTAGAAAAAACTGGCTAGGGCCCCTATTAAAATATCTAGTCTAGAAAAAACTAACTGGGGCCCCTATCAGAATATCTTGTGTAGAAAAAACGGGTTGGGGCCCCTATAAAAATATCTAGTCCAGAAAAAACTGGTTGAGGCTCCTATCAGAATATCTAGTCTAGAAAAAACTGGTTGGGGCCCCTATAAAAATATCTAGTCCAGAAAAAACTTGTTGGGCCCTTATCAGAATATCTAGTTTGAAAAAACTAGTCGGGGCCCCTATCAGAATATCTAGTCTAGAAAAAACTGGTTAGGGCCCCTATTAGAACATCTAGTCTAGAAAAAACTGGTGATTCGCTACCACTAATCATTTATGGCCTTTTATCAGCAAAAAAATAGAATATTCAGATTACGCTTTTTAATATTATTAATACATTTAGCATTTTAAATTTATAAATCTTTTTTGTCTTTTCGCAGAGATATCGAGAGGTATGCCGCCGCTCCAAGAAAGAGACTTTCTGACCAATTTCGGGATCACAAGTGAACCTGCGAATCATCAAGGTCACCCTGGTAAAGATGAAAAGTTTTTTTCGTGAAGATACTTTTATGAGATAAAACCCATAGAATGTACACATAGAGTGTGTCAAAAAAGTGCCGGGCGGGTAACTATTTTCCTAGGTAAGTTTTTTTTGGGGGGATTCAAGGTTATTCTGAAAGTGACATTCAACGCGGAATTTATGGTGAACATTATTTTGATCTTGGCAATGACCTTCAAGATTTTGTGAAGGTCAACATCTTTTTGAGATGGAAACCCATTTTTTTTACATCGAAAGTCGATAGAGTGGGGAATTTTACGTTAGGATATGTAAAAGGGTCATTGGTACATTGTGACCTTGAATGTTACTCTAAGGTCATTTAAACTTAAACAAGGTCTGCGTATCTCTGGTTCAAGGTCAAAGTGGACCAATGACCTATGACTTCAGCTCTATTGATTAGCGATGGGGTTTTTTTAATTGAATACATTAACCTTAAAATAACCTTGAAGGTCATCTTGAAGATTAAAATCAAGGTCACTATTGAATTTCCCGTTAAAAGTTACTTCAAGAATGACCTTGAACTCTCTGAAAAATATATAACCGGAGAAAATATTCAGCCTCTCGGGACATTTGCGAAACCCTGAACATTTTTTAAGAATTTTAGGGTACGTTAACGTTCTAGATTAAACGTTGGTATTTTAAGACAAAGATTATATTTCGAAGAAACGACAAATTTCCAAACAATTTACTGTTATGCTTTTGAAGTTTTTTCTCCTTGGATATCGTTGGGATTTTTAATAAAAAAATTGGCAACTTTTAAACTTGACTAAATTGACTATCCTTAGAAGGTTAAAATAAGAGGTCCAAATCGACAATCTCCGAAAGTCGACTAGATCGTCTCGGACCGTCGCACAGTGGGAAAAAATGACTTTTTTGGCAATTTTTTCACAAATATTGACTGATTTGGACAAGAAAAATTTGAATAAAAGCTGGTTAGATTTCTAAAAGAGCTGTCAAGCCTGATTTTTTAATTACGTTTTGAATTTTCGTTATAAATAAACAAATATGACGAAAAAAATGACCGTTTTTACTATTTGACGTTCCTGGTGCTCGTCAATATCAGGAAAATTGTTAAAATCCCCTTAGTTGATTAGAGTAATATTAGTTAAAGATGTTCCAATATTAGACAATAAACAAAAAAATTGTTTATAAATGAAAAATATTTTTTGAATAAAAGTTGTCTACGATTTTCCATAATTACACGTCTTTTTAAGTTACACGTCAAGGAATTTTAATGGAAACAAAATTATATTTAAAAGATATTCCCTGAAGATTATAATTGTTTATATTATAAACAAAAATTTAATCAGCAAATACAGTAATCAGGCCTTTTTCAATAGAAAAATTCGGTTTTTTTTCTATTTCAACTTTATTAATTAGAAACTTTATAATAGATTGAGCCAAATTCATAATTTGTTGATTAATGTTATGATTTTATGTAAACAAATTTAATAAACAAATGCATTATTCGGGCATTTGTCTGCAGAAATTTTTTTTTCTATTTCAACTTTTTTAATTAGGAACTTTATGATAACTTAAGAAAAATTCATAATTTTTTGATCAATTTTATGATTTTTCAAACAAATTTAGTAAACAAATCCATTATTTGGGCATCTGCAGACGAAAAATTTCTTTTGTTATCGAAGCCAGACTGCATTTGTTCATTAACTTTGTTTATAATATAAACAATTATAATCTTCAGAGAAAATTTTTTAATATAATATTGTTTCCATTCAAATTTCTGGCAATATAACTTTAAAAAACGTATAATTATGGAAAATAGAAAAATGGTAATTGTTTGCTTATATTTGTTTATTTATAAAAAAGATTGACAACCGAATTCAAAAATCAGGTTCGACAACTCTATTAGAAAACTTATCAGCTTTTTTCTAGTTTTTGTTTAAATTGCTCAACCACTGATTGGCCGATCATAGTGGAGGGTCGATTTGTACTTCTCGGATGGTCGATTAGATTGTCTCAAGTCATTCGACTCGATCGTTTCAGAAGCTCGATTCGAATATTTCAGAGAGTTAACGTGGTCATTTCGGGTGATCGATTTGATCATTTAGGATGGCTGACTTGATTATCCCGAAGTGTCAATATAAATATTTAAGTAAGGAAAATTCGATTATCGCAGAGAGTCGATTCGAAAATTTAAGATGGTCAAAAGGACTATTTATGACAGTCAAATGTACATTTTTAAACAAGATTCTGAAGAAAAAAATTAAACAATTAACAAACAAGAATAATTTTCTGCCCCAAAAGACGAATTTTTAACTAAAAATATGAATTTTTACCAGACAGTTGCATTTTAATCGTAGTTTTAATAAAAAAGTTCAATTTAAAGTTTGAATTTGCAAGAAATTACATAAATTTTAAACCTTCTGGTTAAATTTTTAAACTATAACGATTAATTTTTGAACAAACATGGAAGATTTATATTTTTCTTGCGTAAAATTAATTTTAAATTAAGAAAAACAAATCTTTTACAACACAGTTCAATTTTCAATTGAGAATAGTC
This sequence comes from Druon quercuslanigerum, assembly GCA_010014905.2. Taxonomy (NCBI): domain Eukaryota; kingdom Metazoa; phylum Arthropoda; class Insecta; order Hymenoptera; family Cynipidae; genus Druon; species Druon quercuslanigerum. The sequence continues at coordinate 10,013 of JAAAKG020133798.1, read as the reverse complement.
AGGAATGAAAAAGGTCATGTGTCCTAACAGGAATCTCAAGGATCTCAAGGATACAATTCAAGTTTAAGCTAAGTCAAATAATGCTAGAATTACCAGTGAATACTGAAATAATGATAATCTGCTGCAAACTTACAATAACCTCAAAAAATTATAATTAAATGAAATTTACACAAGAATACTACAGGGTAAAAACTTTCTTTTCTGGACCCATAGCACCACTGCGTGGTGGTCAGGGGAACTTTTACATTTTCACGCGCATGATTGATGCGCAAAAAATAAGCTATCGACCATGCGCGATGGCTTATCTGCTCCTTCGTGAATCACCTATTTCGACGCGTGCGTACGGCCCGAGAAATCCAGCCCCACCACTTTCTAAACATCTTCTTGTTATTTGTCAGTGTGACTTGAAAGCTTTCTCCTGATTCGTTGAATCCAGAGGGAGAAAATGTCATAGTAAGTGGAGGAGATGGATTCCGGGGATTGTCCCCACTCTCTGAGTGTCTGCCGTCGACCATTTCTTCAATCGCTTCTACTAGTAAATTCGCTTGCTAGCCCCCAGTCCCTTTCCTCGCGGCAAGTCACGTATTTATAAATTAAACACTTAAATTGGAACAGCTAGATAGTGCTACGAGTAGCGTCCTAACTTTCGTTACCATTGGAATGAAAAGGAAGTCACTAGGAGCCGCAGATTATTGAGGGAAGGTTAAAAAACTAAATTATCTTCGTTTAGTGTAAAGGTGAATCTTCAAGGTTAATCATTTTTCTTATTTCTATATACCCTCGCCTCACAATATTGCCACAAAGAGTTCCTTAAATACCATCCTACTTGAAACAATTTTAATCGCCTCTTTCTTGTTGCAGATTTGGGTTCACAATTAGAGTGCTTACCTGATGGTGAGCCTACTCCTGGTCTTCCTCATGGCAGAACTTCTAACCCTTCTGAATGTAAAAAATTACCCAAGAATTCACATCCTAATGTGGATTCTTCTCTTCGTGCCAGATCTAGATTTTTTCCTATGGAGCCAACTCTTCGTGTCAGGTCTAGGTCTCCAATTGCCAGACCCATGTCTCCTTCTATGAAGATCTTTGCTGCTAACGGTCATGAATATGGACTTGCACAACTTAGATTTATTCGGCTCATTCCCTATTCGACTTCGCTGCGGGTATTCGAATTTCGAAGGTACACTTTTCCTGTCGATAAACCAATTGTAATGCTGAAAGGTAAAGTGCCAGACGAAGAACAAATCGTATTATCTGCAGCGAACAGTGATGTCTTTGCAATATTGGAGAATTATGAAGCTCTTGCTGGAATCTACATGTGGAATAAGAAGCACAATAAGAAACGTGCTAAAATAAACATGGCAAGCGGCAAGGTTACAGCATTGACAAAAGAAGAAGTTGCTGAAACTCCCGTAGGCGCCCGCCGCTCAATCGGAGGGTGCTATAAGGTGCGATATATACACCACAATCCTCTACACCTTTCATTTTAAAAAAATGTAAAAGAGCAATTTCACGTTATAGGAACAACACATTAAATTCTTTAGATGACTTGACACACAATTGCTCAGAACTAAAACATAATGTTTGCGATCCGACCTTCGATCAAGATGCTTTATGTAACTCGTAATTATATTAAAAATTTTATGTGTTATGATTGTTGTTACATTTTTTTAGATTAATCTAGAATTCCCTTATTGTTAATTCAGATAACACGTTTATTCTGCAACACTGCTCCGACCAATGTCACTGATCAATATCTCTAGCAATCACCCCAGGCGAAGATCTTCACCAAATCACTATGAAAGGCTCTTCATTCGGGCCCATAATTTTCCAATGTCTGTCATTTTAGGCGTAATTTACTCCACACAAACTCTTTATTATGCATTTCCTACAAATTATTAGTCGCAAAACTTTTCTTTCGGGCAAAACTTTTTAGATTCTCCATAGGGGATCTTAGTTTTTGTTTTTTGAAGGGGCTGAAATGCTCAATCTGAAACCGGGTAGTGGCGATAGCCTTGTATATAATTATTAACGATAGTGTATACAGTGCTTGATATCTGTTTTGAAGAATTTGGTAAATATATATTTTTCTATTACACTGGCTAATGAAATGTAAATGTCTCAGAAGGACAAGTTCTATTAAATGACGGCAGTAGAATAGATTTATAATATGTAGCATTAAAACCAATATATTAATCAGTGTTTCATCTACCTTTACAAAATGTGGGTTGTTTATACGCTGGTTTTCTCCTTCTCAATCATAGTTAATTCTATTGGTAAATATAATTGTATCAAATTCCTTTTTTTTTCAAACTCTACATTGGAAATATTATATATGTTAGAAAACATAATTTTTAAACAAAATCGTCATCAACATATCCAGTTTCAAAGATTGAATGTTATCGAGCAATTTCCGTTGTTTGGTTTGATTAACTTTTTTAACAATAAATTTACATATTAGAACTATATTTATCAGATTTTAGATGATCCAAATTTTTTTACAATTTTAATGTTTATCTTATTTATTGCTTGATTTTATTAAGCCCTTTAACTTAGGAAAACGTTTAATTACGTATTTAATTGCAAAGAACATGAAAACCAGCTGTGGTTTTTCAACCTTTGTATTTTTCAAAGTAAAGTACTTTCTTTTACTTATTTTACATCTTTCTTAGTTTTTTAATAAAATCGACTTTTTCAAATTTTCCATTAGCTGTAAATTAAGATCAAGTTTTAAATATTCATGATTGCGTTATTTGCTAAGAACAGGTGATAACATCAGTTTTTACAGCTGAGCAATTTAGCAAGTATTTTTTATTTTGTGTAAATAAATATATGTTTTAGTTCTTTTTGTTAAATTTTATTTATTTGTTTATTCAAATGAATTGCTTATTTATAACCAAGTTAAAAAGCAGATAGAACCTGGATCTTGGTCTTTTAAATGTTCCTTCTATTAATATATTCTGAAATCACTGTGTACTTTGTTGAGAATTTGAACAAGATCTATTAATTTTATCATTTTTTTCCAACTCTTTCTCGAGTTGATCCTTTTCTAATTCCACTATGGTTTCTGCTTTAACATCCAGGGCTTCGTCTTAGGAAAAATCCAAGGGCGTTTAATCGAGATTTGCTTTACAGAATGTGTTGTAAAGTGCAACATTTCGATCCCTGTTAAAGTAGTCTCGCTACTGAATAACTTGTGACCTCTATGTTGTGGCAAAACATCTTCTTTAATCGTCAAATTACTGTGTTGCATCCATTGCTTCGTCATTTCTCTCCTCAAACTCGGCCCGCTTTTCTGCGACAAAAAATTAAAGTTAATAACATCTCTGTTTGTATGGTATGTCCTTTTTTAACACCTTCTTGGTTTCTGAGCCTCTTCTTCTCCTCTGGTTAAATTAGGCCATATGCCTCTGAAAGACGTGGTGGGATTGGATCATCATCGCGTTGAGCGAGAACATCAATTGCCGCTTCTTGATCGTGTGATGTGGCTTCCTCTAACTGATGTTCATTGGCAACGTGTTCCAATGCAAAATAAATCTGCTGTTTAATCTCCGTTGCTTCATCTTCTGAGACAAGAACATTATTTCTGATGTTCTTCATCTGACCGATAAGGTTTCTCACTAAAACTTCCTGTATGTTAGGACACTTCGCAGAAAACATCGTTCTGAAGTTGTACTTCTTTTTGCTTTTGGTCTCATACTTTGCACATTCATAATAGAAACGCATTAATTCTTCTTCTATTGTGATATCCCACATGGTTCTCTACCATAGTATCTCTGTCTAGTTTGGCTGAAAATTTCTAACGCTATCCAAAGCTTCCTTGGCAGGCACAGTTGATGTTCCACTGTTTACCATTTGTCGCAGGTGTTCTTACTGACCAACTTTTAATTATTGAGATCTTCTTGGCCATCTCGCAGCTCACAATCATCACCATCTCGTATGCTTTGCCTCCCAGCAGTGGGGCCAGGGCATTGCGACGATTTTTAGGAAGCAAAAAGCGTTTCTAAATATTGAAAATACTTTCTTGTTTTCTATGGATTTTTTTTCCTCTTGGCCCCTTTCCCCTTCATTCCCTGTCTGCCTTACATGAGCGAAAACCTATCAGCAGCAATCCTACAGGCAACATAGCCGTCAAAGTGATGAAAAGGAATGAAAGAGAGGGCATAAAAAGGAGTCTGAACTCCTAGTTGGCCATTATTTCTTCCGGTTTAGTCACAATTTTGTACTCTTTGAATAAAGTCAAATGGTAGCGTAAATGTTGCTGCTTTTTTAATAAAAATAGATCCGTGGTGAAGATTTTATCTAACACTTACGTTATCTAATTAATTTGAATCCTCTCTTGTTGCAGAGTCAAGTTTACAAATTAAGAATTTACATAATGGCGTCCCTATTTCAGGCGTTGATCATGGCGGATCTTCTCAATCTTCTGAAAGAAAGAAATTAACTACAAGGTCACCTCATCCTGTCGAGCCCTCTCTTCATACCACGACTAGGTCTCCTCCTGACGAGCCTCCTCTGCGTGCCAGATCTAGGTCTCCTTCTGTCAGGCTCATGGCTCCTCCTATAAGGCTTCCGTCTGCTGACGGAAAGGGATATGGACTTGAACACCTAACATATATTCGGCTCATTCCATTTACGAATTCGCAGCAAACATTCGAACTTCGAAGATACACTTTTTTAACTGATAAATCAATTGTAATGAAAAAGGGTCGAATGCCAACCCAAGAACAAATTGTATTATCTACAGCCGATGGTGATGTCTTTGCAATATTAGAGAGTTCTGATACTCTTGCTGGAATCTATGTATGAAAAAATCGCAATAAAAAACGGGCGAAAATAAACATGGCAAATGGCATGGTTACCCCTTTGACTGAAAAAGAAGTGTTGGACACTCCAGTAGGCCCTCGCCGATCAATCACGGGTGTTGCATGGAAAGCCTAATCCTCCACACAATTAATCCAAAAAATGTGTGAAATTAAAACATAAGTTTCGCGATCCAAATAAGCATCAAAATGTTTCATGTAACTGGTAATTATATTAAAATGTCAATATGTTATTATTCTGTCAGGGCTTTATTCTTTCCTTGATGTCCCATCCAGCTGCACTGCGAATCAAATTCCCCATTAATATATTAGTCATTGTTATCGTCACGCGATGCTTTGCTAACGTAAGAATGTGTGGCACCTGTATCTACCAAAATAGAAAATAGTTTATTTTTGAATCATTGACATACTTTGAATTTTATTCGAGTCTAATGTCATTTGGTTAAACATTGGTCACATTTGATAGTAGGGGTTGCAAGAATATCTGGGTCTATTGTTTGTGAATCTAGGTTGCTAATTTGGATTAAATTCAGGTTGGGTATTTGATTGGAAAGCAGGTGGGAATCTAGGTCTGACGGTAATTATAAAATTTTGTTCATATTGCTTTCAAAAAGATAGGAATGGAAATCCAACTGAGGAGAATAAAAATTTGTTTTTTATAGTTTTTGTCCTGGTTATTGTGTGTATGGTTTCTGTTATGGTTATACTTTTGATCATTTTTGTTTTCCCTTAAACCTTTATTATTTCTCGAAAGTAAAATTTAAAGGAAGAAGTCTCTTTAACGAAGATATTCGCTCGATAAGGATAAGGACCATCCAAAACCCGATGGAAGTATTTCTTAAAGCAAAGAGCACGAGGTTAGATCGAATTCGGCATCCTCTTCTGAAAGATCCCATGGCTCCAGAGATGGTTAAATCACGGATTTTCTACTCAAGAATCAGATCCTGGTTGCCCCAGAAAAATAAATTACCCGAAAAGGAGAAAGAAAATCTCGCAAGGAGAGGAAGTAACCACATATTAGATATGGAGGGGACGGTATGACTTGATTGTCTGTTGGCGTGCTTACGCTTTCTGAAACCGAAGTGACATTTTAATGTGTTGGCTGGACACAAATATTTAACACAATAGCAATCTGAAAGAATTGCTTCTGAGCTGAGGGTGGATGGGGATCTCATTTGATAATTTCATTAAAGTTCTATTACTGACTTATTTAGATAAAATCGTGATGCTTGCTGACTTTCGTATTGACCTCTAAAGGTCAATCTCAGTAAATCTAAGACGAAGACATTTCCTTCAATTCTAAATTTCACTTTAGATGGAATCGAGATCGAGATGGTTACTGAAAACCGTTACCTACGTAATTTGGGAGTTTTACTCTGGCCAATACAAAGAAAGTGTCTTAAGCATTAATCTCAAGTCAAGTACTACCACGAACCGCTGAGAGGCTGTAAGCGACTTATACGAAATAAAATAAAAGAATCGAATCACTTTTTTATTACTTTTAATCAATTAACCACATTTTATATTCATGAATGCTTTTCCCTTCTCACAGAGATATCATCAGGTATGCCTTCCGAAGAAAGAGACTTTCTGACACATTTTGGGATGAACAGTGAATCTTCGAATTATTAATACAAATAAAAATTGATAACACAAGCTTAAATTATTATTAAATAATTTAAAGCTATAAATAATGCCTTAAGGTATAAAATATTGTACACGAATGGAACATTTTTCCCAATGTTTTCAAGACAAATTTGAGAAAAAATATACCATAGCAGAATTTTATTTTTTTATTTAACAACATTTTTGTAGGATCTTTCCTTTTAAAGCATGCTGTTCCATAATATATTTATAAGGAATAAAAAAAGACTCGTTCTAATAATTCCCTTGATATCGTTGCAAATCTTTTCTAATCCATTGAAGTCTTTAAAATCTGTAAACAATTTTAGGAACCACTCGAAATTTTTGAAATGCCCTAAAAGCATTCGAATACTTATAAACCTAATAAAATTCCTAATATCTTCTAAAATTCTTTAAACTTTCTTAAAATAATTGCAAATCCTACAAAAATATTTGACATCCTTTGCAGAAAAAAAAATTCGGAACAATTTCCTGTCATGTTTTTGAAGGCATTTATTGATGGAATTTAATGTTAATTATAACAACAAATTTTTAGATTACAAGGAATAATTACCATTTTTTAAATAACTTTAGGTTTCGTTAGTTTTTTTTACCTAAAGTTGGAGGTTTAAAGAAAACTTTATATTTGTGTACACTCGTAGGTTAAACCAGCGAGTGCAACTGGAAATATCGATTTTGATTTTATAGAATATTTATATTTTGGAGCAATTGGAGGTTACTTTAGGAAGTGTTACCGGAAATCGGTTATTTAAACAAAAATAGGTTTGAAAGAAGATTTGCAATCTAGACGAATTTATTGATATATTTTGTCAGTGTGTTTCATCAAGAATAGCAACTTTAATACTTTTTGTGCAAACCGATTTCTTTTGTAATGTAGAAAAGAATTTTCTACTAGTATTCATTTTAAGTTTCTGTTTCATAAAGAAAAACGTATTTTCTAGAAGTTTTTTTAATTCAAAAACTTATTTCTATAAATTTCTTCTTATTCTCTTAAAATTTTATAAAGAAATGCAATACTTTGTTAGAATTTCAAATTAACGCGCCTTTTCCGAATGGCCCATCGTGATCAAGGAAAAGAACCTAAACTTCTAATTGGGCGATCTTCCTTCCGTTTCTATAGACGATCGAAGCAGAAAATGAGATAACACTCGAGTACAGGTTTGATAGTCAGAATTATCTAATATTCAACATCTGTCAAAAAGCCAAACATTGCATCAATTGATAGTAAAGATAACTTTATTTGATCTCAAATCAATAAATAGTCACTGTGATGAATATCCACCCTTCATGATCAGTGTAATCAGTTTTCAAAAGAGACTAAAGTTCTTGTGACAGTTATTCACAGTAAGTGTGCAGGAAAACCCGAAGATAAAATATGCTGCAGTTCATTTCTGTAGCAGTGAAAAATGGAACGTATTTCGGGGAAATTTTTACCGAGGTTAGGAAAAAATGTTGACGTCATCTACTACTTCACGTTGTGAGTTATTCCAGGTAAAAAAATAGGGAGCATATTGAAATAGTAAATAAAATGACTCGTGTAGAATCGCCATTTTACATTTGTTAAATAAAGTCGAACTAGATAGCGCTAGCGTCGTCACTTTCGTTTTATTTTTCAAATAAGAATGGGGCGAAGCTACTATGAGCCAAAGATTATCGAAAGAAGGTTCAAAACATCAAAACTTCTTCATTTGATATAAGGTTTCATTGTTCAGGTTAATTTTTGTTGCAGAAAATATTGCACCTAATGGCTAAACTACTCCTGCTCTTCCTCGCGGTAGAACAGCTCATTCCTCAGAAAGAAATAATCCCCTTGTGAGATCACCTCCTCCTGCGGAGCCTTCTCTTCGTGATAGGTCGCAGTCTCCTCCTACTCAGATAACTCTTCCTGCCAGGTCTAGCTCTCCTCTTGGCAGGTCCATAACTTCTCATTTAAGGCATTCTTATGGTGACAGCAAGGGATAGGGACTTGATCAACAAAGATTTATTTGGCTCATTCCCTTTTTGAATTTGGAGCAGATTTTCGATCTTCGAAGATACACGTTTCCTGGCGATAAACAGATTGTTATGAGAACAGGTCCAATGCCAACCCAAGAACATATTGTATTATCAACATCTAGTGGCGATGTCGTTGCAATAGTGGAGAGTCCTGTGATTCTTCATTAAGGAAGAAGTCACTTATACTTCAGTAGGTACCCGTCGCACAGTGCCAAGATGTTTTATAGTGCGAAACATAAACCAAAATCCTCTACATTATTAATTTTTTTATTTCGACGGATTAAAATGTTTGATGTAAATTGGAATTACTTTGAAAAGTCAATGTGTTATAATTTTTAAGGCATCAATCTTTGTTCATCGTTTAAGACAGTCTTTATTAAATTTTATACATATATTTATGTTTTTATCTTCTTTTTTTTTTTAAATTTGTTGATCTTGCTATATGTAAAATATCAACTTTTCAACGCCGATTTATTAAAGTAATTGAATACGAATGTTGCCTTAAAACTCGCTAATGAAATGTAAATATCTCAGAAGAACAAGCCCTATGAGCTAACGCCTGTGGAATATATTTATTGAATGTATAATATATACATTTTAAGATTGCAATAAAAAATTTTTTTATAAGATCCTAAACCTTCGTTCTATAAAAACTGCGCTCCATGCTGCCTTATCTAACAAGAAGAGTATGATGTGGGCACTTTCTTGGGCGTAGAAAGCGCCTCTAAGCAATAATCAATTCAAGTTGTAGCGTGCCAAACTAGATAGTAGGCTGTATAGAAAAGGGCAAAAAATACCGAAAATAAATTATATTCTTAGTCAAACTTAAACTGGATGAAAGTCTTCCCTAAAAAAAATTGCGAATGAGTCATTTTTGATTCAAACTTCACACATTATTAAATCCTCTGAGTTTCTTAAGATAAAATAATTGTACGTGTGTTAGATTTTAACTTTTATCAAACAAGTTAGGTGATAACAATTAATAAGATTTTCGACGTCAACACGCCTGAAAATTGTCCATATACGTGGATGATGATTGGGAAGGGGGAAAAGACACATATCTCAGAACAATTCATACAATTGCGAAACATCGGAATATTCATTTATTACGCTGCTCCTTAAATTCTGCGTTCATGAATTTCTCCTTAATTCTCAAAAAATGAAGACCTTATATACCTTGGTCCTAACCCTGGACGTTATTCTTAATTATGCTGGTATGTAAAGAATATAATAATTTTTTTGCAGTAAGCAAATTGGAATATCTAACATATGCTAGTGAGTCTAAAATACTATGTAAACCATTTGATAATAAATGTTTGTTATTGTTATGATTTTTTTGCTACTTAAGTATAATAATTACAAAGTTTTCTTGTTTTCTTGTACCTTTTATTTTAATCAGTATTATATCTTGCTTTTTTAATGAAAACATTAATCAGAAGATATAATTTTAATAGCTATTTGCCAATTTCACAAATTCTTTATTCATAATGTGTCCCCTAAGGGTTTACATGACTTCCATTCCATACCACTCACATAATAAACAGAAAGAAA
>JAAAKG020133797.1:0-14053 GCA_010014905.2 Druon quercuslanigerum | reverse complement strand
CAACTAATAAATTTTTCATTCATAATTTATCTTTTTCATTGACAATTCAACTACTTGATTAAAAATTGAGTTTGTTTGTTAAAAATTCAATTTTTATTTAAGATTCTTCACTTGAGTTAAAAATTAATTTCTGTGGTTAGAATGTTTTTGCTTGAATAATGATTTGTGATATTGAAAATTTAACTAACCTAGTAAAATATTCAATCATTTTAGTTAGAAATTTATCTCGTTGGTTGAAAATTCTACGATTTTGATAGAAAATGCGTATGTTTGGTTACAAGTTGAACTATTTGGATAAAAATAAATCTAGTTTGGATAAAGATTAAACTATTTTGTTCAAAGCTCGTCTTTTTTTACTTAATTTATTTTTTTAATTATTTAATTTCAATTTAACAATTTTAATTCAATTTAAATTAATTGATTTAATTTAATTAATTTTTATTAATTTAAGTTATTGAATTTATTTAATTAATTACATTTTTGTTGAGAATTAATTGTTTTTGTTGAAAAACTATTTAGTTGTAAATTTTGTTGTTGAAAAATAATTGTTTCAACTGAAAATTTCAGTTCTTTAGTTGAAAATCGATCATTTTACTTGAAAAATTATCACTTTGGTGGAAAATTAACTTTTTAAGTTGAAAATTCAACTATTTTCGAAAGTTAAACTTATTTGCTCAAAATTAATATTTTCATTAAAGGTTCATCTCTGTGATTGGCAAGTTGTCTTTTTTGCTAGAAAATTCATCTTCTTGGTTTGAAATTCACACTTTTAGTTAAAAATTCATCTATCTTGTTCAAAATGCAATATTTTTACTTGAAATGTTATAAACTTTAGATATTCAAAAGAACTGCAAAAAAAAATTTTATAATAAATTTGTAAAAATGTACACCTATTCTGAGTCGATTATTAAAATCCGAAACACTTAAATGGCTCTATACAATAAAAAATTATACTCAGAAAAATGTTGAGATAACTAAAAAAAAAACGATGGGATTGTCAGGGAATTTTTTCCAGGATTTGAGTTAGGCACCCTGATAATTTAATTTGTAAATACCTACGAGTTAAGTATAGTTCTTAAAATTTTATTTTAAGGAAGAAAATTTTAATTTCCGAAGATGTGATTCAATACGACTACAAAAGAATTAAAAAAAGATACGGAATTATGAAATTATGGAAATCTTTCACGCCGTTAACTGGACGTATATTAAACTTCCTGTAAAAAAAAAGTGGTTCGAAAAGTGCATCGCGTGTAGCCTGTCGAAATCTAGAAGTCATTTTCAGGTTAATTGGACTGGTTGCACATTGGGTTTAATTGCAGTCTCACGGACGTATGAAATTGCCTTCCAGAAATTTACTTAAATTATTTCTGTCACCGAGGAAACCGTTCATTTACCTTTACGATTGATGCATGATACGCCAGGCCTCTGATCATTATTCAGAAAGGAAATTAAAGTTCGCGATGCTCTTGTTGAAGGCGTCATCAACTTTTCAATTATTGCGTGATGCATTTCAGTTGCATTTGTTCCTTTTTTTTGAGTGATTATTTTTAGGATTAAACTTATTACAATCCATAAAATTGTGGTATTCAAAATAAATTTTTTTAGCATATTGTCCTCTAAAACTAATCTAAAATTATTACAAATAATAAAATCAGAGTGTCTAATGTACCTGGACAAACCTGGAATTGCCAGGGAATTTTTTTTCAAGAGCGTAGTTAATTTTTTTTTAATTGCAATAATAAATAGATTAACACGCTCTTTTGTTCAAAAATTATTTTTTGACTGAAAGTTCCGTTTTTAAAATTTATTCCACGTGGAACTTGAATTATTTTGTTTTAAATTTCTTTCTTGTTTTTTTTTTGTTATTAAAAATTAATTTTTACTACGCAAAATGTAATTAGTTAATATTTGTTTGAAAAATGTATTTAAAAAATCATGTTTTTTCAGTTGTAAATTCAACTATTTAAGGCGAGGATTAATTATTTTAGTTGAAAATTCGACATTTTAATTGGAAATTTATCACTTGGGACGAAGATGTAACTATTTTTTATAAAAATTAATTTTTTTGTTTGTTAAAAGTGATTTTTTTACCTGGAGGTTTAACTAATTTCAATTAAATATTTCATAGTTTTAGTTGAAAAATTATATCTTTGGTTGAACATTAATTTTTTGACTTAAAATTTAATTATGTACTTTTTGGTTGACAATTTATCTTTTATAGTAATGTTTTTTTCAAAATTTAACTATTTGAGTTGAAGATTCTTTGTCTTAGTTGAAAATTTTTATTTAGTTGAAAACTCTTGTTCGATAAAAATTCATGTATTTTGTTAAAAAATTGTATTTTGGGTAGAAAATAAATCTTTTAATTTGAAAATTGGTCCCTTGGGTTGAAAATTAAACTATTTTCTTGAAAATCCGTTATTTTTTGATGAAAATTAATTTTTTCCATCTATAAATTTAACTATTTCATTTTTTTCATTCTTATTTTTTAGTCGAAAATTGAGATGTTTGTTTTAAAATTAAATAATTTTGCAATTTTCTTCTCTGTTGTGCTGAAGGATATGTGGAATACGCGTGATGAATTAAAAAAACAATTTTGCGTTTAAAGGCAAATTTGCAATCGTCCGCCGAATCGCCACCCTGGTTTTTCACCAAAAGTTATAATATGCATTTTTTAACTGGAAATTTAACTATTAATTGTTATTTAAAAATTTATCTGATTAATTTCAAATTAATGTATTTTCAATAAAATTCCATTTTTGTTTAACAATGGATATTTTTTTTGTTGGAAATTTAACTATTTGGTTAAAAATTTGTTTTATTTCTATTTGACAATGCAATTATTTTATTGAAGATTCATGTATTTTTTATTTTGAATTTTTTTTCTACATGGTCTGAAATGGTAGAAAATTCATCGTGTTGGTTAAAAATAAAACTACTTTGTTCAAAATTAAACTTTTTTCTCAAAAATTCATCTTTGTTTCCAAAAAGAAAAATTAACTGTATAGTTAAAAAGGGTCCTTTTTAATTGAAAATTGAACTTTTTTGTTAAAGATTCATATATTTAATTTAAAAATCGTCTTTCTTGCTAGAAAAATGAATTTTCCTGTTTGAAAATTAACAGTTTTGTTTAAAAATCAATTTTTTTTGCTTAAAAATTCAAGTATTGCAATTAGCTATTGATCATTCTGCAGCAATATTTTGTTAACTGAAAATTTAATTGTTCTATTCTTGGTTGAAAAGTAGTATTTTGTAGTTTAAAATTTAGCTATTTGTTTGAAAATTGATCTTCTTCAGTTAAAAATTCAACTATTTTATTGAGAATTAATGTGTTTTTTTTTCAAATCGTCTTTTTGGTAGAATCCAAATTTCTGCGTGAAAAGTTAGGAATTCGAGGCGGTTCAAGTTAATTTTGAATATAGTACTCGCATTATTTTACCTAAATATGCAATACATTTTAAGTATAAGTAGATAAAATAATTTTTTTTTTTAATTTTTATTTAAATTCATGTACTTCAGAAACAAATTTGAGAAATTATTAATTATTTGTTAGCATTATTTAATAATGAAATCTATTCTGAAACTATTTTACTGTTCTTATTGTTCACTGTTTGAAATGTACGCCCAAATGTATTTTTTAAATAAAAAAAAATGTCCAAAATTATTAACCAGTCGGCGCAAAGTGGAGAGTCAAGTTAGAACGTCAGTCCCACCCAACTTCGGTCAATGGAGGGTAAATACAGGGTGAGAACCAGAACCAACATGTAGGATTTTGGTCAAATGAGGTCAAATTTTTTAACTAATGGTACCATCAGTTGCATTTCTTGGCAAACAATTATTCTATTTAACAAAATTAATATTAAGTTATCATGTTAATAATTTTAGGACTGCCTAAGGCTCTTGGATCACGGTTTAAAATTATTTAAAAACGGAAAGAAAAATATGGATTTATTTTTTTATTGAATTGAACAAGTTTGCGGGGTGAGTTGCAAAATAAAAAGCAATGTGTGTTGAGGTCATGTCACGTCAGTCCCACCAAACTTCTTTCAGGGGAGTGGAATTGCTATAAAATACACTTTAAATGACTCTAAAGAAAAATAATTTTTTGATGTTAATTTAAAAATCTTTTTATTCTGTTGGTAAAAGATTCTCTGTCAAAAATTTTACGAGAATACGATTCTGGTCTTTCAATATTAATGATCAGGGAAAATAAAAAATTTATCAGGGAAAAATTAGGAGATTTTAGTTTTAACTAATTTTTTTTTATTGTTTTTCTATTTCTCTTTTTTGCAGTTTCTTTCCCCTTAAGATTATATTTTTAGTTACAAATTTTGCTATTTCGTTGAAAATTCAACAATTTTTGTAAAAATCCATTTTTTTAGATTAAAAAATCAACTGTTTTATTGCCAATTGAACTATTTTGGCATAAAATAAACTTTTTGTTAAAAATTCATATTTTGGTGTAAGAAATTTAATTACAATCTTTTTTGGTAGAAAATTTAAATATTTTTCTAAAAATTCATGTTTTTCGTTTAAACATGCAGCTGTTTGAGTGAAAAGTTTATCTTTTTATAGACAAAAATGCAATTTTTTGGTATATTATTCGTTAAAAATTCGTTTTTTGTTTGCTTGAAAATGAACTTTTTTTATTTTTATCTGAAAATTTAACTATTTAGTTTGAAGATATTAGTCAAAAATTCATCTCCTCGCTTGAAAGTTTAACAATTTCATTAAAAATGGATACTTTTTTTTAGAAAATTCATTTTTAATTTTTTTCAATTTCAATTTTCTTGAAAATTCTTTGGTAAGAATCCAACTACTGTGTTGTACATTAATTTTTTGTTTTTGGTTCAATGTTCATATCTTTGGTTAAAAGTTTAACTATTTTGCTGAAAATTCAACTATTTTTCCCACAATTCGTCAGATTTCAATGCATCTGTTTCCGTAAGTATTTTAATTTTTTACTAAAAAGATAACTTTAAAAAAAAATTAATATTCCTTTGTTTAGAAAACTATTTGGCTAAAAACTGTTCTGGATGGAAAATTAATACTGTTTTGTTTGAAATATCTACTAGCTATTAAATTATTCGTTAAAAATTTATCTTTCTTATTTGAAAATTGAACTTCTTTGTTGAAGATTAGTAAGTTAAACTAATTTATTAAAAATGTATTTTTTCTGTTGTATTTTTCTTTTATTGTTTAAAAGTTTAACTATTTAATTAAAATTTTTTTTCTATACACAATTTTTTTTATTGAGTTGTGAATTCGTCTTTGTAGTTGAAAATTATCTTATCTAATTATCTAAATTTATCTTTTTTTGGTTTCGTATTTAACTTATTTGTTCAAACAAATTTTTTTTGTGTTAAAAGTTACTATTTTAATTTTTTTAAATGCAACTATTTGTTTAAAAGTTCATATATATTTTGTTGAAAATTCGTCTCTTTGGTTTTAATGTTCATCTCTTTTTGTAGAATTTTTTTTTCTGTTGACAATGTCCCTTTAACTTAGTTTGTTGAGAATTTATCTCTTTAAATACAAATTAAATTATTTGATTAAAAATATAACCATTTGTCAAAAATTTAATTATTTTATTATAAAATTAGTTGTTTTTTTGAATAATTTACTGTTTTCTAAAAAAAAACTAGGCTTTTTGACTTTGAAATCTTACTATTTGATTGAAAATTCATCCTTTTTGCTTATTTGCTTGTATTGGAACTATCTCGTTAAAAATTAATTTTGTTGTTTGAAATTCAACTAATCGATTGAAAATTAACTTTTTAGTTGAAATTTGAACTAATAGCAATTTGTTGATAATGCTTGTGGTTGAAGTTAAATTTTTTTTGAAAAGTCGAATATTTGATTAAAAATGCATCTGTGTCGGCAGAAAATTCTAATAATTAGTTAGAGATTCAACTATTTTGTAAAAAATATTATTATTCTGTTGAAAATTTAAATATTTCATTAGAATGTCATATTTTATCGAAAATTCAACTGTTTTGTTGAACATTTGTCTATTTGGACAGCAAATTCTTCTTTTTTGATTGAAACTTTATATTTTTTTGCTGAAAGTTTAATTATCTTTTGCAAAATTAAATTATTTATTTGAAAATTTATCTGTTTTTTGTTTATGCATAATATTTATTTTTGGGAAAGTTTCTTCTTTTGATTAAACATTAATTTTTAAGCTAAATATTTAACTATTCCAGTTAAAGATTCATAATATTTTACTACTTACAAATCCATCTCTTCGGTGGGAAAGTTAACTTTTTTATTGAATTAAAAATTTTTTGGCTTAAATTTTTTGGTATAAATTCTACTATTTTGTTAAAAATTAACTTTTTAATTGAAAAATCGTCTTTTCGGGTTGGAAAGTCAACTGCTTTCTAGAACATTCGACTTTTTACCTCGAAAATTCAATTTTTTGGTCGCAAATGCTTCTGGTCAAAGTTTTTTTTGTGAAGGTTTAAATATTTGGTTAAAAATTCATTTTTTGTAGTCACAAAATTTCAATATTCAGTTAAAAAAATAAACTCTTCTGTTAAAATTACATTATTTTGTTGAAAATTAAAATATTTTATTTGAGTTCTATCGTTTTAAAAGTAATTTAACTGTTTTGTTGAACATCTGTCTATTAAGACAACAAATTCATCTTTTTGGAATGAAATTTATATTTTTTATTTGAAAATTCAACTGTCTTTTGAAAAATTGAATTATTTGATTGAAAATTCAATGGTTTTTGGTTTATGTTAAATGTTGTTTGGTTTATGTTTTGTTGCGAATTTCATTATTTTATTTACAAGTTAAACTATTTTGTTAAAAAGTCTGCTATTTTGGTTAAAAATTCGTCTATTTGTAATTAAAATTGATCTTTTTGCTTGAAAAGTAATATTATTTGACTTGAAATAAATAAATAAATTTTAAATTTTAATCCGAAATTATTTTTCTTCTTTTATGAAAAAATCTATGTTGAAAGTAATAAAAGATTAAAATTTTGGTCTTAAAAAAGAATGGTCAGGTGTAATGAAAAATTCGTTAGGGAGACATAACGTATAGGTCAGGAAATTGACAAAATTAAATTTTTGTCCAACCTACAATTTATTTTTGTGTTATACTTTTTTCGTTTTTTTTTTTAAATAATCTAAATATGGCAGCTATTAACTTTTTTAATGAGAAAAAAAGTAGCTTTAAAATGTAAATATAAGCGGACACTTTTTCAGAGGATTATGGCCTCATTTTCGTACAATTAGACGGCCTTTTAAATTTCAATTGTATGCGGATTTTGAGCGATGATAATTTTTAAGTTAAAAGAGGAAACGCTCTTTCGGAATTATTGTTCTGGCAAAGATAAGAGACCGGTGAATCTTATCTTGGTATATTGAAAAAATGACGCCAGATATCCAAGAGCGCCAATTCTTTTGTTAAACAGAAATGTTACGACTGTTCTATTAAGGTTGTATTTTTACTGTAAATTATTACATCATTAAGAAAAAAAAATATTTAAAATTTTCAGCTGAATTATTCAATAAAATGGTATAAATTATAATTTTTTAACTTAATAAATAAATTTTAATTCGAAAATAAAAACAAAATTAAGTATCGTACAAAAGAACTAGTTATAAACAAATGAATACGATCGCAATCAAATAATTTTTACAATTTAATTACCAGGAAGATGTCACTATTAAAAAAATAAACTTTTTAAACGTAAACATTTCAACTCTTACAACATATTAAAATTTTATATAAATTAAAACTTTGGAAATTGGAATCCTTCAGGATTTTCTTTTCTTATTAGGATATATAATATTAAAAAATATTAACCTGAAGTGCTGTATAATCTATACTTTTAACTCATAGTAATAAATTATGTGATAAATAAATTTTTGTTAAAATATAGTTAAAAAAAGTTTTCTATGATTTTAAGAATGGAAATTATATTACCAGTAATGTTTTATAAAAGAGAAAAACATAATTTATTCAATAAGTTCAAAAATATTTAAAAAAATTATTTTAATAATATTTTTTATAATTGAAATTTGTTACTCTCGCTTCTTACCAATTTTTGGAAAATGGTTAAATTTTAATAAATTATTGCTTGTTTTCTTAGTAAAAAGTGTGTCCGCATAATTTCACTGCTTCGATTTTTGAAAATAAATAAATATTTTTCAAATTAAGTTATATGTTTAAAAAGTGTTTTCTGTAAAAAAAAATGTTTAAACGATTATACCAATATAAAATTTTTTCCATATTCGAAACAGTAAAATTGTAAAGAATGTTTTTCTCTCAATAATAAGTCGTTATTTATTATTAAAATTCAATAAGTTCTTAAAATTAGTTAAGAAGCGATAGCAAAAAAAATAAGTAAATTACCTAAAAAAAACATTGTTAAAATGAATTTATTTGGTAGGTTTTGACAATTTCAAATCCAAATAATATTTTTATTAAAAATTACAGCATCAGTAAAATTATTTTTATTCTTAAAATCTTAGAAAAGCAACTTTATTTTACATTATTTAAAATTGAAATTATTTGACAAATTAAAGAATTAAGTTTAAATATTTATATAATAATTAGACTAAAAAGTAGGAAAATTCAAATTGAAGTATTAAAACAAAGATTATTTTTCGAAGTGAAAAAGTTTACAAAACCTAAATTAGATTAATTCAAAAAAGTACAATTTTACATTAAACATTCGTTAACTATTGAATTATTTAAAAAAATTAAATTACAATATTAACAAAGAAACACATCTTGAGTAGAAACAGTTAAACAATTCCAAAATTAAAATATATAATTTTTAAAATTTTTAAATAAATAGCAGATTATTAGCAAATGTTAAATTACACAATTAAAAATAAACTTCTTAAACTTAAAATATTTTAACTCTTACAACATATCAAAATTTTATACAAATTAAAAATTTGGAAATTGGAAACCTTCAGGACTTTCTTTTCTTATTGACATATATAATATTTAAAAATATTGACCTGAAGTGCCTTATCATCTATATTTCAAACTCATAGTAATAAATTAGGTTATAAATAAATTTTTGTTAAAAAATATTGTTAAAAAAATTTTTCTAGGATTTTAAGAATTGAAATGATATTACCAGTGATGCTTTATAAAAGATAAAAACATAATTTATTTAGTAAGTTCAAAAATTTAAAAAAAATGTATTTTAATAATATTTTTTAAAATTGAAATTTTTTACTGTCGCTTCTTGCCAAATTTTGGGAAATGGTTAAATTTTAATAAATTATTGCTTATTTTCTTAATAAAAAGTCAGTCCGAATAATTCGCCTGCTTCAATTTTTGAAAATAAGAAAATAATTTTCCAATAAAGTTGTATGTTTAAAAAGTGTTTTCTGTAAAAAAATATATTTTTATTTACAATTACAGCATCAATAAAATTATTTTTATTCTTAAAATCTTAGAAAAGCAATTTTATTTTGCATTGTTTAAAGTTGTTTTGTTGTTTAGATTAATTGAAAAAAGTACAATTTTACATTAAACATGTCACTATTGAATTATTAAAAAAAAATTAAATTACAATATTAATAAAGAAACAAATCTCGAGTAGAAACAGGTAAATAATTCCAAAATTAAAAAAATTATTATTATTAATTTGACAGTGAGAAATAATAAGACAGTTTTACCATTTTAAGCAATGAAAATTTTCCCTGTTATTTCTCGCATTTTTTCCGGTTCCCAAACATTTTTTACGGTCACTGAAAAAAAATCGCATTCTTAAAGCTGAAATTTTTTTCGAACAGTACTAAAAATTAAAACACTTAAAGTAGAATTCTTAAATTTTTAACTTATTAAATGAAAGTTCAAAATATGTTTAATTTAAAAATTCTTTATTCAAACGCTAAATAATTTAAATGTTTAGGAATTTTAATTAAAGACAGTTAACCTGAAATATTAATAATTTGAGACTGTCATAAACTTTACATTTCTAAATTGAAGAATGAATCAATAAATTGACCAATTTTTTAAATTAAATTTTTTCTAAAAATTTTGAGCTAGAAGGATTATTAAATTAAACGATAAAATTTCTTTAACAGGCCACTTTTTAAAGTAGAATTATTTTTACTCAAAGTATTTTCAAATTAATGTTTCTTCACTTGTTATTGTGACACTAAAACTTTTTTTTCTAAATATTTTGAAACCCTCTTCTTAAAATTATTTGTTTAAAAATAAATAATAATTTTAAATTTTTCCCGGAATCACAAGACATGTTTTTTACTATGTCAAAACCGTATAAAATCGTTCGAAAATTTATTGAAAATGATAATTTTAAATTATAAATTATAAATGAGTTATAAAAACCTTACATTCTTTCTAAACTTTGTCAAAACTTCTTAATTTGTTTTAAAACGATTCGAATTCTTTTTCAGAAAACCACAAATAAAAACATATCTGTGTTTTGTCCGATATACGTGTATGAAGTATATATAACTTTCTTGCCTGAGAATCTTTAAAAATCTTTAAAAAAATTCTTGATTCGTTTTTAAAAATTGTGGAAATCTTATGTTAAACAATAAATATTTCCTTAAAATTAATTTTTCAAAATAAACAATCATTTTTTATTTTCCTAGGAATGTTATAAACTGTTTGTTATTCATAAAACCTCTAAAGGTAAAGTTTTGAACATTTTATTTATAATTGCAAGATTTGGATGAACAGACAAATATTGCTAGCTAATAAATAATTTACTTTTTTAAATAAAAAAATTTCGACTTGATTAAAAATTTATTGGTTAAAAATGGACTATTGTAGACTGAAAAATTATTTGAGTAGATTTTAAAATGTAATAAAAGCTTCGAATGAAGAATCTATTTATTAATCTTTAATTAATTTCTTTTTAATTACTTCTTCACTTTTAATACTTAAACTGCAGTTCAATTTTGAAAATGACTAATTAATTATATTCTGCATTTTCAAATTTTCAACTGAAAAAGTTATGTTTAAAAATGAAGATCAAAAATGCAAAATAATTAAAGTATAATAATTTAGAATTGCGCATTGTAAACTCAAGGATATCATAATTAAAAAAGGAAACAAATGGACTTAAAATTTTTTTAAGTTTTCAAAATCGAAATTATTTCGAATTAAAATTTAAGAAATATAAATAAGAATAAAATAAAATTTTTAATCCTTTTTAGCCTCTAATAATCAAGTTAATTTGCAGAATTCCTAAAAATTAAATCAAGAATCCAACGACTTTTTATTCTCTCGTCGTTTTTACTTTTATTATTATTAAATCACAATAAAAAAAACATTTGTAAAAAATAATCATTAAGGTTTCGCCACTCATACAGCACCCTTATCAAAGCAAAAAATAATAAAAAAATTAATTCGAGCAGGCAGGAACAACATCGAAACCGCGATGCTCTCTCCACAAATGCTTTTTTTTATTGTGATTTGATAATAATTAAAATCAAAAAGACGAAAGAAATAGAAAAAGAAGCAAGTGAATTTGGTTGGCTGCCTTTTTATTTTTCTTTCCTCTTTTTTATTTTAGTCTAAAAAAAAAACTTTTTCCATCTTGAAATACGAAAGTTCTTGTGATAGTTTTCCAAATTTGATCGTTGGATGCTTAGTTTAATTTTTAGGAATTCTGGACATTATTTCGAATTCGTAAAGAATTTCTGAAAAAAAAGAGAATGTATGGAAAGATTATTGTAAATTGCATTATATCATCATTTTATACAAAATTAGTGCTATTATAAGTGAATGGACAGATTTTTTTTCCATTTCAAAAATAAATTCACTGACATTTCCCGGGCTAAAAAAACCCCGCTCATTGCTCATATTCCCGATCCAGGGTCTCCTCTGAAAAATTGTGACTGCTCAGAGTTAAAAAACTGTTAAGCAATCAACATGTAACATGTGATAATTGAAAGCTTGTAAATCAGAGTTAAACGCGTATAAAGTAGATTTGATTAATTACATTTACACCGTGAGTAAAGTTACGTTCTCGAATCTCACTTTAATTAAAAATAATAGGAACCTCTCTTGTAACGAAACCAATTAAAAGCAACCCTTCCAAAATCAAGTTACACTCCACAATTAATTGTAACACATATAGCAGCTCTCACATTCGATCTCATTTAATGAAACGGATACCGATATCGTATAATATCGATGAAAACAATTCGCCACCCTGAAACTAAAATCGATCTCGGATCTGAATTGAGAGGAAGGAAAATTGCGAATAATTTAAAGTCAAATTGCCCCGGACATATTCTCGACAAACAGCTTGATGGCATCGGCTGTATTGAAGGGGTTGGAAAGACCGAGAGAGAGATAGAAATATAGAATAGGGGGAAATAGGGGCCCCTCTAGCCTCTAGCCGGACAGATAACGTGTCGGTGAGAGGGTGAGGAGTGGAGAGGGGAGGGGAGGGTGAAAGAAGCCTCGCGCGTGAAACCACTCTACAACTTTTGATATCGATGCATCATCTCGATCCTCGCACCAGGTTCTCTGATCGATTTTCATTCCGCGTGTTGCATGGCTCGCTATCCGGGTGCTATCTTCAACCACCTCGCCTCCGATGACTTCTGCCTACGGGGTGTTCGAAAAATATCCGGAAACTTGATTCAAAATTTTAGCCCTGTTAAAGCTCTACATGATACCAGATAGAGCCTCCCATGTAGGAATTCCGATCGGGGTTTAGTAGGGCCCTGTATAGGTTCCCTTATCGGGCGCTTGTCGGGAAATATGGAGGGGGCCTGACTAGTTATGTTGCGCTGTTTTAGACAGGTTCTTGCTAGAACTTCTGAGCAGGCCCTAACGAGACTGCCCTTTATTCGCCCGACGATTAGTATGGATCCCTCTAGACCCCTTCTATTCCCTAATTATTATTTAATTGAGTTGAATATTTTATTTATATGACAAAAAAGGTATTAAAAAAATAAACATTAATTGATTGCGAGTATTTTGACTTTAAATATTAAATTTAAATATTAATTTTTAAACATCATATTACAAATGAAATTTCTGAATTCTATTATACTACGTTATTTACATATAAAATATACGAACTGTTAACAAGAATATCGATCAAATAATTTTTAAATAAATAATTTTTATCGTTTGAAATTTTTTCTTTCTGGAATATTTTGTTTTTCCCATTGTAGACTACTTTACATATTTTTAAAGTGACAAAAATGTAATTTTTTTTGATCATTTACAATTTTTCATCAGGATGGAATTTAAAAAAAAACAGTATACAGATAGATTTGCCATACCTATTCGAAACACTAAATTCTCCACTAGAACCTGATAGGGCCCTATCAGTTTTTTCTAGACTAGATATTCTGGTAGGGGCCCAAACCAGTTTTTCTGGACTAGAAATTTTGATGGGGCCCCCAACTAGTTCCCCCTGTAAGGGAACGTGACAAATAATTTCAAGTCCCCTCCCCTCATTAATGTACGTAATTTACGGTATCCCTCGATCCAGAAATAATAAAATATGGGGCGTAAAAATAATGGAAATTTTTTGTATTTAAGGTAGTTGTGCCAAAAATCAGGTATCTGCAAAAAATGGGTTTCTGTCATTTAAAGAATCTAAATATTATAACTGATGTCATTTTAAATAAAAAAACCTTTTTTTATGATAAAAGTTAAAATTCACAACAAAAAATTCATTTTAAGCATGTTTTTTGCAATTGAATTTTTTTCAACCGTCACTTCTTACCAAATTTTAAGAAATTATTGTATTTTAATATATGACGGCTTATTTTTTTCGGCAAGACATTCTCTACAAATCCACTGAAAGTAAATTTTTCTTTGGCTGAAATCGTCAGAACAGTTTTTTTTTATTAAGAAAACATTTTTTAAATAAATAATTATATTTAAATGCAATCATTTTTCAAGGATTGATAAGAAGCGTCGGTCAGAAAAAGTTCAATTTGAAAAAACGTGGTTAAAATTATTTTTTTTTAAATTTAATAATTTTTTATCAAAAATAATTTTTTATTTGTAATGACGTCAGCTATAATATTTTTATTCATAAAATCATAGAAAAACTATTTTTTCAGATATC
>JAAAKG020133796.1:0-14053 GCA_010014905.2 Druon quercuslanigerum | reverse complement strand
GATATAAGACATTATGTAAATAGTTGTAAATATTGTAAATATTAAGGTAGAAATTTTCTTTTGTTGTTTATTATGTATGTGGTAAGGAATGGAAGTCATGTAAACCCTTAAGGGACACATTATGAATAAAGAAGAAACAACGCAACATTGTAAAAATGTTCTCTTCATATACATTTGTCGTCCACACTGACATACTACTAAATATTAAATTTCATAAAATCATTTTTGTTAGCATGTTTGTGTCTTTTTCTGATTAAAAATGACTTATTTTGCAGAAAATAACTACGAGAAATTGAGGTTCTTAGATTTGGTATAAATAGTGTCTTTTTGAAGAACTGACTACTGACTCCTATGATATTTCTCAATCTAAATTAGATTTTTTTCAAATGGTAATATATTGAAACTTGTGAACTTTAGTTTGCCTAAATATGCTTGATTCTATGGGCTTCAAAATTAGATACTCTTCAAAACTTAAATATACAAAATTGTTAAAATTTCAAGGCCAGTAGCCTAAAATAATTAAATAAAAAAGGTTTTAAAGCCTGAAAAAATTTAAACTAATTTAATTTGCATGCAATTTAAAACTGCACACTTGTAGCACTTAATAATAGCAAATTGAATTTATAAACAAATGTGATAATTCTCGAAGGACTAAAAAATTTCTACATTTGAACATTGTTAATGTTTCGAGTTGACAAATAACAATTTAGACTAAAAAATATTTCCACTCGAAAATCATATTCTTTACAGTTATGTATTTCAAATTTTTACATTGGAATCCTTTGAAAAACATAATATTTATAAACGCGTATATTAGAGTCGTTAGAAAAAACATTTGTAAGAGCTTCTTCTTTGCTGATGCTTAGGAGATATTTCATATCAAGGAGACATATCATTTTCTCACCAAACACATTTTTTAAAACCTTCAGAAAAAAGGAGAATTATCAATTTGTTAAGCCTACTACAGACAAATATTATTAATTTTTAAATAATAATACTACTAAAATATTCATTCATAATTTGATAAGTTTATAGAAATTATATTTTCAATTCATAAATTTCGATTTCTTTAATTTTGAACGTCTATAATTCAAATTATCTACGGAATTACGAACTGAGAATTGTTCTGTTTTAAACGCTTTTAATATAAGAATACCGAATCATAAAAAAAAATTAATTTCAACTTAAAAATGTATGATACAAGACTATTAGAAGACATTAGATTATAAGTTTTCAAATAAAACTCTGAAAAATGTAATAACTTTAAATTTACGGTATTAAAAAGCTACAATAGTTAGGAAGGCTGAGATATTAAATATATAATTCTATTACATCAAGTGGTCCAAATTATATTTGATTATTTAATTTATAAGGCTGCTTAAGGTTTTTTTTTAATAAAGGAAAAATGATTTCTCTTCTAAAAAAATGATATTTAGAGATTCCGCGAGACCCATAAAGTTTGATCCAAGAAAATGCGGATGACTCTAATAAAAATTTGGATGCAGAAGGTAGGAAGTAGATAGTATAAATTTGCGGTTTTTATATGATTTATTTTTTTAATTTATTAGCATTTTTGAAAATTTATATAAAAAAACATTCTTATTGGGCAAAAATAATTTTGAATTTTGTAAAGACACAGTTTCTGGAGATGAGTTTATGGAGATGCAAATGTTGGCCCTGCGTATTTTCAATGTTGCTCAAGGTAAAAAATTAATATTCAATAGTTACGTCCATCCAAATAAGCAGCAGATTATATATAGGAATTCAAATTCATTCAAAATGTTCAAGAGAATTACAGAGAATTAAAAGCTAAATTTCATAAAATTTGATTATATTTATTGACTTCCTGGAAAAGTTATGAAAGTACTTTAAGAGCTTGTAAAATTGCATAAAATAATTTATATCCTGAAAAACTCTTAAAAATCGTGTGAAATCTTTAAAAATGTCTTAAAACCTTATAGGTGATTCACAATAATTATATATATTCTGAAAAAAACACACAATTAGCGCTTTAAAATTTCTTGGAATTTGTAAAACTACCCTAAAATCTCTTGAATTATTCGGAATAGCTTTAAATTATTAAAAGTAATTTAAAATCACCTGTAGTCTTTTTAAATATCTGAAAGCCAAGTAGGTCATCCAAAATCGATACATGTCTTCTTGAAATTTAAAAAAATTCTTGACAGCCGCAAACATTTTTTGTCCAATTCATGAAAATCATGCGAATCCTTTAAAATCTTCTATAATTTTTTTAATCGCTTAAAAATGTTTTGGAATCATTTAGAATATCATAAAATATATAATAACTGAAGGATGCTGGACACTGTAATTATTCTTTGAAATCTAGAGATTTTCTTTACAGCAGAGATGTTTTCTTTGAAAAGCGTTAAGGCAACCTAGAAATGTTCAAAAACCACAAATGTTCGAAATGTAAAAAAGTCTTTCATCTTTTGTTTTCTAGTAGCTTCTCTATGCTAATAGCCAATTTATTAATTACAATATCAATGCATTGGTTATTCACATTACTCAAAAAAAAGTTTCTTATACTTCTTAAAAACTTAATCACCGTTAAAAAAGGCGTGAGCAAAAAATGGAAAAGGAGGAATATGAAACAGAATGTGATTTCTGCTCTACGAACAAAAATTAAAGGTCATTTTCCAGTTTTCTTCTGGTTTGCAAAAATTTTTTTGCTCATCTCTTCCAATCTGAATCAGAAACAAATCAACTAATTACACATTTTTAACTTGATCGAAACACTGAGAAGCATTAGTCTATAAATGACGCAGCCCAAAGGTAAATATTGTGAAATTTGTCAAGAGAGTGCTTCACCTCAAAACAACGAAAAAACAGAATTATTTACACACTAAATAAACCTTAACTTTATCAATTTACGTTAAAAATGGCACCAAATTACAATTACCTTTTCGAAATAAAATTTATCTAAACATATTTTCTTATGGAAAAGACGTGTTTAAACTTACTAGGGCTGTGGAAACTTTAAATATCATTGTGAAAAAAGCATTAGTTTTGCTGTGGGTTATAACAATTTTGGAAGTACCTGAAACCAAAACAGTGCAAATTTGTTATCATTTAAACACAGTTTTAATTCTGGTAATTTAGTCTAAAAAAAGACCTGACAAACAAATCTTTTCGTTCTCAGCTATTTGTTCTGAAGAAATATTAGTGAGCTGTCTAATTTATTTAAAAAAATCTCTTTAGAAATCAGAGAAACTTTTTCATTTTTTTTAATAATAATGCCTGCAACCTATATTTGAATACGTCAGATTTTTGGCTGACTTTAATATTTTTCTGCATTCTGTACGTGGATCAGTTGTAACTGACACACATTTGAGGAGATGGTACCATATTGAATTCAGTATGAATAGTTTTGAATTTCTAAGATTTCAAGTTAAAATACACTACATTCTTTAGAAAAAAGTAAAATCTTTAACCAAAAGGCCTTAATTTCTCCATAGAAATGAATTTACAAAAAAACGTTTAAGTTTTATATAGAATATTTGCATTTTTTTAAGATAGTTAGATTCTTAAGCTAAAGAGGCTACTTTCTACCATGCCATTACGTTTTCAAGAAAATAGTTGGATTTTTGACAACTAGTTGCGTTTTTATTCTGCCAAGTTTTATTCTTAACCAAATGTTTAAATTTTTCAGTTTAGTTCAATTTTTGAACAAACAGTTAAATTTTCAAATAAAAACGATATACTTTCAACCAAGGATAGAATAACTAAATATTATATGCTAAAGCCAAAAATACGAATGTCCTGGAATGCAATTAAAGTTTCAACCAACTGGTTGGATATTGGCCAAATAGTTGGATTTTGAAATTAAAGTTATAAAATTTCAACAAAGAATAGAATATTAACATTTTCAATGGAAAAAAAGAATGAGTAACGAAGTTCACTTCATGTAGAATGTGAAACATAAAATCGAAATCATTTTTTCCACAGAAGCAAATTGGCGGGGTGGTCTCCCCACTCTAAAATCTAGTCTGCCCCACTGATTCTGTCACTAAATGTTAAATGCGTCGAACCTTAAAAACGTGTGCAAAACTAAATTCACGATACAATCACGTGTACAGTAAATGATGAAAAAACAAGATAAGAGAGATTATAATCGGTGGCTATATATAGTCATATATCCAGGAGCAAATTCTTTCTTCAAGTTACTACCATACGAATTGTAGGCTTTTTAATTCACTCATCACATTGCCGGATTTTCCAAAAAATCAAGAAGGAAGCCAGTACTTAAATTGAAATCTAAAAATACAGTTGTAATATTTTTTTCTTCCTATAATTCTGGATATGCTGAGATTTGAAATGAACCAGCTACACCTGATAGCAACTATTCTTCTTAGTCTTCTTTTAGGAGCGAGTGAGTGATATTTTTTAAACTTTTTAAAACTATATTTTATCATCTATTTTGAAAAAAACAAAAATTGCTAATGTGATTTCTAATTTGTAAAGCAGCTTTCTAGAAAAAGTAATATAGATAGATGTCGACTAGAGAGATGATTATTTTGTCTTAAATGATAAAAAACGTTTATTCTTTCAAATTATACCAGAAATAAAATTTATTATTTAGATCATTGCTTCTCGTTACGAAGCTTTACATTTTTCATTTTTTTTCTTGCAGGCGCATATAGTTACAAAGATGCTAAAAACTGGGGCAAAAAATATCCACAATGTATGGGAAAACATCAATCGCCCATAACTCTGAAGCAGTATGGCCCGCCATATTATCCTGATTATAAAAAAATGTTCAG
The DNA here is from genome assembly GCA_010014905.2 of Druon quercuslanigerum. NCBI lineage: Eukaryota > Metazoa > Arthropoda > Insecta > Hymenoptera > Cynipidae > Druon > Druon quercuslanigerum. The sequence continues at coordinate 9,272 of JAAAKG020133796.1, read as the reverse complement.
ACTTAAAGATTTTGATAAATTGCCAAAGAAATTGACCATAACGAATACTGGTCACACTGGTATTAAACTTGATTTATTTGAATTCATTGTTGTATTCTGCTTCATTTTATTTTATGCATTCTTTTACTTTTTCTAATATGCAGTGGAAATGAAAGCCGATTGGTCTGGAAAACCTCCAACAGTTTCTGGTGGACCCCTTAATGGAACATACGTATTTGAAAAAGCGACCTTCCATTGGGCCCCCAAAAAGGTACCTGTTCACTGAAAAAGATGGTTAGTTGGGCCAACTAATAAAATGGTAGTTGTATCAACTAATAAAGTAGCAGTATCATATCTTACTGACTAAATAGTTGACTGAACTAATCATTTTTTTAGTGTTCCAATATTTCTAAATAATTTATCAATTTGAATTAATGAATATTGGCTAACTATACCACTGATATTTTCTTACTTGAATTACACGAAAATAATGAATAGAAAAGTTTAATTTAAAAAACTCGAAATTTTTACATATTAATCTGTTTTGACACAATGAGAAAGAAATATTCTAAAGCTTTTAGATAAGTTACGACACCTCCACCATCATAACGTATTCATATGCTGTAGCTTGAAAATAGAGCCGCTAGATGATTTACACACTTAATCCCTTTTACTTTACATATTCCTGTTAAAAACATTATTTAAAATCCCGGTATTATATCGCAAACAATCGAAAAGGAAAGTTTTCTAACTATTTATTTACCGAAATTGCCAAAGAATTAGTAAACATAATCAACTGATGACTTTAGAATGAGAAATAAACGTATTACTTTTTACCATTAAAGTAATACAATAATATATTTATATTACTCCTCTATTAGTCAAAAATAGATTTATGTACCAATTAATTAATTAACAGTACCATTACTAAAGATTATAAAAATGATAATAATTTTTTGCCCTGCACGAACAAAAAGTGGATTGAAATGATAGCTATCAACAGTCCGGACGAAGACACAACTTAGTAAGTCAACAATTCTCTTAAAATTTTGATTATCGTTAACACTGCAAAAACGGTTTATAATGAATTTCGTATAATCATTTTTATTCAATAGTCAGGAAATGCAGATGCATGCGTTTTTCTATAAAGCAGATTTGAAATCTTTTAAGAAAGCTGAAACACAAAAGGAGGGTCTTGCAGTATTCAACAAGCCGTTTATGGTAAGAATTGCACAATAATTTGTTAAAATCCTTAAATCATTAATTATTTATTATTATTTGCCTTAAGCATCAAATCAATATTTTATTGCAAAGTCTAAAACCGAGATAATACGTGGACGATTATGTGCATATTTATTTCTACTCCGTTCACCAACATTTTTTTAAAATAGCTTAAAATCTTTTAAACCCCTTCTGGATGCCTTTAAACAATAAAAATCTATTTAAAATACATAATCCTAGAAAAATTGAAGGAAAGAAGAAGTAGAATTTGCCATTTTTTAAAATGTTATATTACTTACACAAGCATAAAATTTCAGAGCGGATTTTCCATTCCGGAACCTCTTTTTGACAACCTGGAAAAAAGCTTGCATAAGGTGCAATCCGTAAATTCAACATCAGACGTACCTCCGTTTCGCATTGCAAGTATTCTCGAGTGCTCAAAATTTTTGCTTTACGAAGGTTCATTAGATTACCCACCTTGCTCGGAATCTGTTACTTGGATCTTATATGAGACTAGTTATCCAATAACCGACGGCCTGGTAAGTGTATATTTTTTGAACATGCACATAAAAATAAGTTTAATGTTTTCTTTACTACTAATATTTTTTGTTCGCATTTTTTATCTTTCAGATACGTGAATTGAGGAAAATTAAGTTGTCCGACAGAGACGTGTCCAATGTTAGACCTACACAGGCGTTAAACAAACGTCGAATTGACAACGTGTATAAAGATTTTGTAGAATTAGAAAAACAGTAAGCAGTAACTGTCAGTAGTCGACTGCGCTCGGGAAAGGTTTTCTGCAGTTTTCCTCTCCCTTGGACAAAAGTTCAAGCAAATGCGAGCGCCTCCAATAAAAATCCGTCTGCAGACGGCAAGTGTCGATAGTATAGATTTGGGTTTTTTATACGTTAATTAAAATAATGTAAAAGTAAGTAATAAAATGAAGCCTTGTACACAATCAATGTTTTCTTCATTTGAGTTATTTCAAGTTAATGTCACATTTATAGTAAATCTAGGTATAAATAATAAATAATTTTTGTTTCCAAGCTAATATTTTCAACATAAAATATTGATTCAGGTTCATATGCACAATAAACTTAACAGAAAAGATACTGTTTTCTTGCAGTTGGTTATTATAGAGGGTAAAAGTTGCACTTTTCTAAAAACATTCCGATGTGCTAGAAAATGATGTTGAAACCTTTGTTGGTTCAAATTCTAGAAGTAAGTAGTAATATGGAATTATAGAATTTTAAAAATGGTGCTTAAGTCCTAACTTTCTTATAATGTACAGAAAAAACAATTTTCCTGATAATAATCAATGTGGATTTTCAAATACTACTAAACAGAACATTTTCAATACTACCGGAATTTTTCATGATTTTACACTCACTTACTATTAAATTTCCGACACAATAATGTTTTAAGACAAGACTCTTATTTTGTAAAATTTTCAATATGGAACGTTATATAAATGATACCAAATAACTTTTAATTTATAAATATTTAATTTATTATTCTGAGAACTCCTACAGAAAAATTTGTTGGAAAGAATTGATTTACTTAGTGCATAAACTGATTAAAATTAAACACTTTTTCACGGAAAAAGTGAATAGAATATAAAGGATGTGAGAGTCTTCTCGAAAAAATTTATAAGACTATTAAAAAGCAAAAAATAAATTAAAACATTTAGTAAGTTTAATTAAAATATGAGAAATTTAAATTAACTTAATAAATTGCCCGATAACTAAGGGTGTGTTTAAAATCTTCAAAAGGAATGGAAAAAATACTTAAAAAGATTATTTTAGTTTGATTAAACTAAGTAGAATTAAGTGAATTTGCAAGAATTTCAAACAATCAAGAGTACAAAGAAACTTTTATAAAATCACGTAAAATATAATGAAATTTGAAAAAAAATTTCCGACAATTTTATAATGCCTTGTAATATTTTTAATTTCCCTGAAATATTTCAAACCTTTTTTATTTTTTTTTTTAAATATTTTAAACTCATTACATTTTTTGAAATTCCTTTAAACCTTCTAAAGCCCTTCATAATTCTTTAGAATTTTTATAACTATATTTGTATAGAATAACCGTGGGTTGTGGAAAATTGTGAATATTCTTTAAAATGTATGTTTTCAAAATGAAATGGCTTTTATTTCACAAAACAAGTTTTTCGTGAAAATGAACGTAAATATAAATATAAAATATATTAATTTAAGCTAGAATTGTTTGAAAAATTATGATCCATTAAAATCAAATGATTTTGGTTGATTACTTAGATTTCCGGTAAAAAGCGCTAACATAACCTATAAACGTACATTGTTTAAAAAATAATGGTTTGAGATATAACAATTTTTAAATGAAAATACCTAATTCCATAAAATAATTTAAAAAATTTTTCAAACAATTGAAGTTTGCTAACTATTCCCATATTTCAAAAAAAAAAACTTTTCTTGCAAATAAAGTTTCATAAATATATCCTCAGTTAAAAGTTGATTGGTGGACGCTTGCATCCGAATTACATATTTTCAGTTGAAAAATTTATTATTTACCACTATCATTTTTCTTTTTGCATTTTTCCTTTTGCATTTTTTTTTCAGAAAAAAATTGACATAAATAAGGTTTGTATAGGGAGACGTATCGAGGGTCAAACCTGTAAGAGGGTGGACCCAACAAAACTTCTAGAATCCAATTTCTAATAGAAACAAATGGTCAGTTCAACTGAATTCGAACAAGGATAAACCTCTAATTAATTATATTATTAAAAAATAATTCTCAAGTAGCAATTTAACAAACATGAGTGTTTAAAAAAATTATTATGCGTATATCCCTTTTATTATACACTAATGTACTATTGTTGCCGTTGTTTCTGAATTTTTATTATTTATTTATTGAAATAATCCTAGGAAACTGCGGTTTTTCTGAGAATTTCTCTAAAAATCTAACTTTCTACAAACTATCTAAAAGAAGATAGTTAGAAACAAAAATAAATTCTTTAATTATTTCTACTTGTTATATTACATTAATTTTCACCTGAATGCAAGTAGCAATAATAAGATTTTGAATATTTAATAGAAAGGTAAGAAAAACTGCCTAGAATAATTGTAACTCTATTTTAAAAAACGAATAAAATGATAATAAATTATTTTCAAAATTTAATAAATATTTTATGGTTTCATAAATATTTCCGGTCATCCCTTTAAATCTTATAAATATAAAAAGTTGCGAAATTATTGAAATATAAAAAAGTAGCTATCGTGTGAACTAGACTAATTCACACGTACATACAACAAAATAGCAGACTTTTAAAATCTTGTTTAAACAAGTAATTTTGTAAGAAATATTTTAAAAGTCCGCTATGTTGTTGTATGTTATTACATGTGAATTATCCTATTTCACACGGTAGCTAATTTCTTTATATTTCTCTAATTTCAGAACTTTTTCTATTTCCAAATGCTCTGTTATCTTCAAAACTCTTTTTTGTCTACCGAAAGTTTTATATTAATAAATTAATTATACTATAAGAAAAAATATATTTGAAAAAATTTATTCAAGATGAAAGACTGTCCCCTTAAAGTTAAATGTTTACGAAAAGTACTTGCACGCAAAAATGTACTGATTCTTGAAAGTGAATAAGAAGAACGCACATTTAAAACATTGAAACAGCATTTCAAACTTTTAAATTAGAACCATACAGACAATATGAAATTTATGAGCAGGTATATTAAAATGACTACGTCAAACACGGATATGAAGCTTCTTATTTGCTAATGCGTAAGGGATAATTCATAACAAATAGAACAATGTTTTTAGCAATAGCAATTATTTTATAACCTTTAAAAAGACAGATAGAGATAAGATTTATTTGTGAAGCCTTCCAGAACAAAACATTATTACATCTTAAATCCTTATATTAAAAAAGATTTAATTCAAATTCTTTAGTGTTTAAAGAACTTACATTTACAATTAGTTACTAAGAAATTGTTTAGTTTCAAGCTTCTAAAATTGTGGTTATCTAAGTTGCAAATGAAAATAGTTTAAATTCGAGCAATTATATTATGCGATTATCTGAGCATCAATAATAGTAATTTTTATGGGAAAGTGTAGCAAGCGAATTAGGTTGAACATTTTCAAATTAAGGATGAAAAAATTTCAAATTGCATTTCTTTAAAAGCTACCATAACTTTAAGTAATGAGGCATAAAATATCTCATAAAATAAAATAAGCAAACGAATTTATTTCATAAATCATTTTAATGATGAAAGCATTGTGATTTTTTCCTTATGTGGGTAGAGTAGTAGGGCTGTTCTTCGCCACTCAATAATCCAGTATGCTCTGCTGATGTTATCACTAAATTTTAAATGCGACGCACTTTAGAAATGTTTGCAAAATTGATTTAACGACGCTATCACGTGTGAAGTAAAGTTAGCGAAAACAAGATAAGAGAAATTAAAAATCGGGCTATATATGTATATACGTATAGTCATTTTTTCAGGACCAAATTCTTTTATCAGGATACTAGCATATCCTTTACTATCCTTACTCTTTCCCAACCTTTTCTCCTCATTTCTTCTTCCAAGTCTGATATGAATATATGAAATAAAAGTGGGCTCAGAGGACATCCTTTTTCACCATAACTTTTTGTAGTTCACCTCGGTGTAATGAGTGAAACGCCGCCTTTAAGTTCACGAACATTGCTAAAATTTCCCCCTTTTCACTTTTAAACATCGTATTTACTAGATAGTTCAGAACATACATGTGGTCCATCACCCTTATTCCTTTTTTAAACCTGTCTGATTTGGTGGCACTATCTTTTTTCCTGAACGTCTAAATTAAAACTAAATAAAACAGTTACACATACTTTATTCAGTGTTGGCACCAGCGCCACAGCCCTATCTTCTTTTAACTCCTCACCTTCGCCTTTCTTTACTATTGGTATAACTACTTCTTCTTTACATGTCTCTGGCCATCCCTTTCCTGTCCATACTCGAGAACACATTATACAAGCCCAGTCTCTCTCCTTCTTGCAAATCCAAAAAATATCTTTTTATTTTTGCATTTTAATATCTTAGATTACTCTTTTTCCGTTTTGTTCTTTCTCTATTCGCTGCCTTCCATATATCTTCATCCTTCCTAGCCTTCTCCGCTTGTTCCTCAAACCTTTTATTCTTTCCCTCTTCCTCTTGATAACACAACTCAGAATACTCTTTTTTTTCTCCTATATTCTTCCCAATTACGTTTTTCTTTTCCGCACTTTCTTAATTTCTTTCTGACATCCTTCTTTTTCTCTTTACAATCCAAATCCTATTCACCTCGATTCCCCTATTTAATAACATCATTTTTGCTCGTGCACTCTAATCCTCATTTTATTTCTCCTATCATTTTTTCCATCTTGTCGTCCACATTTCCCTCAATTGTTTTTATATTTTTGACCTTTTCTATAAAGTGTTCTTTTCCTTGACTTGAAAAATCCCCGTTTTCTACACTTTTTACCTTTGCCCCCATTTTACTCATACTGCTATTACTATTTTCTTCCTCTAATGTCACTATGGAGGGAAAGAGATCCAAATCAATATAATAATCCTCCCTTTTCTCTGCCTTTTTTTCTCTTTGCATTTTGAACTTTCCATTTTTGACCTCATGGTAGCCTTCCCCTTGCTATTTGCAAATCTTGTTAAAACGCTTAAAACTTTTAAAACTCTTGACAATTCCTTAAAAGTTATGAAAATATCATATAATCTTTTATATCCCTGATCATAACATTATATGCTGAAAATCAATGAAACATACACATTCCTAAAACAATTATAGAAAAGAAAGAATGAAATTTGTATTTTCGAAAAATCCTGTATTATTCACAAAAGCTATAAATTTCAAAGCGGACGTTACGATCCCGAACATGGGGTTAAAAAAACTCGAAAAAGCTTGCATAAGGTGCGATCCATCAATTCATCAGCAGAGATACCCGCTTTTCACTTCGCAAGTATTTTAGAGTATGGAGGCCAAGTATTTATGTTTTACGAAGGCTCTTTAGATTATCCGCCTTGTTCGGAATCTGTGTCTTGGCTCGTAGATGATGCTGGTATTGCTGTTCCCGAAAGCCTAATTTCTTAAATTAAAATGCACGCAAAAACAATTTTTTTTTAAATATCTTATTTACTGCCTCTATCCCCCAAGCCATGAGTGTAGAGTGATCGCGCCTGTGGCACTTTGGCACCCGGGGGTTAAAAAGGTGTTTTAACGGCCTCTCGGGGACACCGGACGTCCTCCCCGAGTAATTAGTCTCATCCCTGCATGCGGTGCTATGCAGGGGTGGACCTTTTATTTCCCCAGCTGCTCTCGGGAACAAAATGGATCACGCAATACCTAATAAACAAGAAGAAGGAGAAAGGGAGGTGGCGGAGAGGGGAGAGAGGTTGGGTCCTAACGGGTCTAACATAACCCTTGCATCCCAATCTGTCTCTCCGGCAAGCCAAACCCAGGCGGCGACGGCTGTGATTGACGGTCCCTCTGAGTGAGGACATGGAAACGAGAGTGACCCATCAGTTCCCCAATAAAAAAACGCCTCATCGGTTCCCAGAAAAGGAGACTGAAGAGGCAAGCGCAGCGGGCTAGCATAGCAGCTGCGGTATCTGGCACATCGGTAACTACAATGCCGATAACCAGCACTGAGGCTCAGAACCGGGGAAGGGGCTCGGATGGCACCCCACCGGCAGGAGCTAAGCCTGTGAAGAGGCACAAGTCGGCCCAACAACCGACGAACAGGGAGTCGTCGGGGGTTGGATTGACGGCTGCTCAGAGGACTGACCCCCTGAAGGTGGTAGTGACGGATATGAACTACCCGGATTCGTTGCTTTACACAGTGCAGTTTTAGCTTTTTAGGGAAGGCCTTGGGAAGGCGCAGCTCTTAAGGTGGGTGGGGTTCCCTGGGAAACTGGAGCACCCATCTTTGGTGCTCCGTCGTTTAAATGGATTCAACCCCTCACTTAAAACAGAGTCCTGGCGAATTGTCAGGCACGATAGGCCTCAGGAAGAGGACAGAATGGGAGGTGGAACCAAACACCTCCTTGTGGTGGAAATTCCTGAGTCTCAGACGAGGGCTCTTGGGATCTTCAATTACAGGCCCTTCTACCACTTTGGACAGGTCAACTTTAAAGTTGCCGGCCAGGTACAGGAAGGGCCTGTCGTCGTACAGGGAGACACGAGCAGACCTAAATGACTGCCTTCGGTCTAACTATTACCCAAATTAACTTGCACCACAGCAAAGGCGCCTCTGCAGTTTTGCAGAGGGGCATGGCTGCGAGGCACACAGGCGTCTTGCTAATTCGGGAACCCTGGTTAGTACGGGGCGCCATCAGGGGTTTAGGGGGGTCTGGTTTTTGTAACAGGGACCCCAAGGCAGTCAATCCAAGGGCTTGCATACTGGCGAAGGATATAAACATCGCCCCGCTGCTTGAGCTGTGTTCCAGGGATTTGATGGTAATGGCCACGGATCTAAAAAGGAATAGGGAGGCTAGTCATGGGATCGGCTTACTTTCCATGTGACAGGGATACCAATCCACCAGTGGAGGTACGTACACTGGTGGAATACTGCAAAGTAAGGGGTATTCCTCTTCTGTTGGGGTGCGATGCTAACTCCACCATACTCTGTGGGGTAGCTCGGGCGTCAACTCAAGGGGCAACGATCCAGTGGAATACTTACTTACTACGGGGAACACCCCGTCGTTTCGTAACTCAGACAGGGACGAAGTCCTTGACATCACTCTCTGTACCGGTAGTTTTACAGACAATATCAAGAAGTGGAGAGTCTCAGATGAACCAACTCTCTCAGATCACTCACAAATAGAGTTCGAGTATGAATCCATTGCGCCCGTTTCTGGCCTTAAATGGGCCAGAAATCCAAGAAAAACGGACTGGGTTCAGTTTTCCACGGAACTAAGAAGTGCATTCTCAGAAGTGCCCGGGTCAATTAAAGACGCGGACAGCCTGGAGATGGCGGCCGAGATTTTCACGAAGGCCATAAAATCTACTTATGAAAGTAGCTGTCGACCATCAAGAGTCCGAAAGGCTGG
>JAAAKG020133795.1:0-14054 GCA_010014905.2 Druon quercuslanigerum | reverse complement strand
TAAAATGTTATGTAAATGGAATAACAAAATTTAAAATTCAAAATTTTAAATTGATGATTCTTGCCCCCTGATAGAAATTACCAAAATTTTCTGAAAACAATGTTCCTTTCCTTTTATTTTGTAAAAATATACTCATTATATTTTCAAACAAATTGCCGTCATTTTATTAATCTTGACCTATATACTGATTTTCCAGAAAGAAAGGCAGAGACCCTCGCCAGAATTTAAAAGTGACATTTTATTCCTGAATTAGATCAAAAACTCTACGTTTGAAGAAGAAATTCATATTTTTTAGTTTGGGATTTGAAGTATAAAGGAGAAATTCATATTTTTTAGTTTGGGATTTGAGGTATAGAGTCTGTCTGGTTTCAAAAGATCCGGTGATTTTTTTATAGAATATATGAGCCTTAAAATATTTGTAACTGTAAATAAATAAAATTTTAATGAATGCATCCTAGGAAACTTAGTAATTATTATTGATGTCCTTTAGTAAAAGTATTTTTTTTATTACGCTGACTTCAAAATGAACGATGTTATAGGTTTTTACCTCAATTAAACATAAATCCCAATTTAAAAAATTCAACATATTCTTACTGGCGACTTATTAAAACACTAAAAAAGTTTTTTAATACAAGTTTTTAAAAATTCCGGTCATTTCCTGCGGGTTCAGGGTCTAAAAAATTAGCACTGTCCCATTCCAGCGGCCACCCAGAATATATTTAAAAATCATAAGTTCTGAAATAAACATCATTAGTTAATATTAATATTTCTAAAATTTATTAACAAATAAAAATAAAGAAGCAAATTTAACTCAAATTCTTTAAAAGAAAACTGCAATTTATTTTAAATGATATTCAGAAGTTTAGAAACAATTTCAAAATTAGGTAGATTTTTGAAGATTCGTAAATAAATTTTTCAAGATTTTTACGGATTAAAATTTTTTTTAATAATATCTTAACAAGTGGGACGAAATTGTATCTAAATTTTTGTAAAAATACTAATATACTTTATTCAATAAACGTTTGGAAGAAAAATGTGAATCAGTTAAAAGTCGCTTCGAAACTTAGTAACAACTTTACACGCAAATTTAATTAAAAATTGGCTTAGAAATTCATATGCATTATTATTCAGTAATTGTTTAAAATAAAACTGCAATTTATTTTAAAAGATATTTAAAGCGATTTGGAAAAAACATTTTTAAGGTTTTTAAGGATTTTGAGAGGTTCCAATAATAATTTCATAAATTAGACGGGAATTTAATTGAAAAGCTGTGTAAATGCTAATATACTTGATTTAAAAATCTTTTTACAGATAAACACAACTCATTTGAGAAAATATTAAAAAATTTAAAGACGATTTCAAAATTAATTACAGTTTTGAAGATTCCGAAATAAAATTTTCAAGATTCTTAAGGATTTTTAAAGCTTTAAATAATAATTTATTAATTTAGACGGCAATTTATCCAATAAAATTTTGAATACTCATACTTTTTCAATAATCGTTTCAAAGAAAAATTTGAATGAGCTTTAAAGGCATTTGGAAATTTTCAAAAAAAAATGTCAAAATTAACAAGATTTTTGAAGATTCGGAAATAAAATTTTAAAGATTTTTAGGTATTTTGAAAGGTTTAAATAATAATTAGATAATTTAGACAAAAGTTAAATTAAAGATTTGATTCAATACGAATATACTTTATTCAATAATAATTTCTAAGAAAAATACGTATAATTTTAAAGGATATTTAGAAATTAGTAGAAAACTAATAACACTTCTGAAGATTCGGAAATGAAATTTTGAACATTTTTAAGGATTTTTAAAGGTTTAAATAATAATGTTTAGTGAAATTTAATAAAAAATTGTTTAAATATTACTATACTTTCTTCAGTTATCGTTTTATAGAAAAATGCGAATCATTTTCAAAGATATTTAAGGCTTTAAAAACGATTTCAAAATTAATTACGCTTCTCAAGATTCAGAAATAAAGTTTTAAACATTTTTAAAGGTTTAAATAATAATGTTTAGGGAAATTCAACAAAAAAATTGTTTAAATAATACTATACTTTAGTTAGTTATCGTTTCATAGAAAAATGCGAATTATTTTAAAAGATATTTAAGGCTTTAGAAACGATTTCAAAATTAATTACGCTTCTGAAAATTCAGAAATAAAATTTGGAACATTTTTAAGGATTTTGATAGGTTTAAATAATGTATATGGAGATTCAATAACAAATTGTTTAAATACTAATATACTTCACTCAGTTATCGTTTTATAGAACAATGGAAATCATTTTAAAAGATATGTAAGGCTTTAAAAACGATTTCAAAATTAATTACACTTCTGAAGATACGAAAATTCAATAAAAAATTTATTTTAAATACTAGTATACTTTATCCAATATTCGTTACATAGAAATATACGAATCATTTTAAAAGATATTTAGAAGTTCAGTTACGATTTCAAAATAATTAGATTTTTGAAGATTTGAACATAAGCTTTTCAGGGATTGTAAGGATTTTGAATGGTTTCAATATAATCATCAAGTTTGCTTACGATTTTGTTTATTATTTTTAAAAAATTATTCTTAAAGAAAAGTTCGAAACATATCTAAATATAGGACGAAAGTGTCAACTCTAGCTAGTGAATTTTACAAAATTGCTTTAAACTTGAAAATCGGTATAAAGAAATTAAAAGTTGAAGAAGAGTATGAATCACAATATCTATGTATCGCATGCAAAACAAAATATTTATTTAATAAAAAACAGTACAGTTTAAAATACATTTACCTCGAAATAAAATTCCAAAACAGCGATCAACGCATACAATTTGCAACCATGCCTTGCCCTTGATAAACGCCGTATCAACATGTATAAACTTGAACGACAAACCAAACCTTATAATAAAAGAATCAAGAACTAACGAATAATAGAGGTCTTTACGTCACATCATAAAAAAAGTATACAAAAATTCTAACCTTTAAAAAAAACTGAATTAGCACCACTTTCGCAAATTGATTATAAATTTCGGACCAAAGCAGCTGGGGTATCGTGGACCCCACTCAAGTTCCAAGGAGTCAATAATAAGACGTCACATAGTGCTTTTAATTCGCATAATTTGACTGCTAACTTTTATCATAATTTGCATCTCCATGAAATATTTTCATAGATATAATCATTCCGGACCTGAAGATACGCTATTTTGTGCAATAAGATATAACAGCAAATGAGCAAACGACAGTTTAAAAGGCAGGAATGTTAAAGACAGAAATTGACACGATCTGACATAAAGGAGGAAATAGGTTGGAAATTTGGTTCAAAATCACATAAACTACATACCGTTTACATTCCTGAAGAAGGGTACGACCTCGGGCTCCAATAACAACACAAAGGTCACAAATTTGTTAAAACACCTTGCACTTTTGCGAAAAGAACGCCACACGACACATTTGGCGGAGTCGGCTTTCCTCGGACGCCATCGCCATCGCCATTATGTCGATCTATCGAAATCCCGCGATTTTTAACATCTCATTCAAAAACTGAACTACAGAGGTCAGCACTTTACGCTGCGGGAATTTTAAATTTTCAAAATGTTGACGAGTTTCTAACATGTTTTTAACGTCTTTTGAAAGGGAAATTTAGAATTTATTTTAAAAGAAAGATACATTTAAATAATAGATTATATCTTAAACGAGTTTATAGATATTCAATCAGAATGATTTCAATTTTAAGCTTGATATTTTATTCACAGTATTGATTTGAGATGTTAATAATAAAAACTGACGTGGACATTTGTTCGAATACTCTAATCGTATTATTTCAACTATTATACATATAAGAATACTATTCAATGCTTCCAAGATGTCGAATTTGAGCGGGAATCTATCTGAAACTCTCAACCAATCACAATCGTTTGCGGTTTCCCGCCAATTCGACAATCGATATTTAATTCGAGATTTAATGTACGTTTTGTTGCGTTTTTATAACAATATTGATTAATTAATTATGTTTAAATAAGCTCACCTGAATTGTAAAATTTGTAACAAAACAGTATTCAAAATTACATTTATAACAGCGCTTTTTTTTAGTTTTTGATTAAAATTAATGTCTGCAATGTGTGCAATACCCTTTCAACTGTCAACGACAACGGTTTGTCAACAAAGGTTTTGTTTGTTTTCTTTGCTTCATTGTGCCATTAAAAAAAGTTGTATGATATATTAAAAGATGGGTCGGTTGTTTGAACGTGAAAACGGTACTCCGATGCCATTTTACTTGCTAGATCTACCTGTCAACCATTTGGAAAAGTATACATTATTGATAGAGGTATGGACATAACCTCAAACTCCTGTAAAAAACTTTGTGCATGTTTTTAAATGATATAATTTTGTTATTAATGTCGGCTTTTTGAAATTTAACAAATAAGTTCATTTCGCAGTTTAAATAGTTCCAAAGTTTTAAAGGAAATAAATTTTATTTGCCGATTAATTTACAAGCAAACGTATTGACAATATCCCTGAAAATTTTAAAGCGCTCGTACATTCATTGAAAGAAGAATCCAAAAAAAACTCTGTATTCATAATGAATAACCAATTAGGGAATATGCATTAATTACGTAAAGATGATTAACAAAATTTTAGACCCTCTGCCAATGCTGCTTACACTAATAAATACTGTTTTCCTAAAATTATTGAGGGAATTCAAAAATATTTTTAAACATTTCAGATTTGTCAAATCAAAATACAAGAAAGACCAATTTTCCATGAAATAGTCATTTTTGACAAGTTGTATTTTTAATGAAAAAATAATAAATATTTGCAAAAACATACCAGTTTTCTACAAAGTAGTTTTAAAAATGTAACCGAAAAATATCAGTTTCCAATAAAAATGTTAATTTTCGACAAAAAAGTTCATTTTCAACAAAATATTTAGGTTTTTAATCAAATGCATGAATTGTCTACCAAGAAAAATAAAGGATACATACACTGATATACGTCGACGATAGAATGTTGATAGTAGAGGATGAAGAAGGTATGGCGGGCTTAATTACAGGATTGGAGAAATACTCATGTAAAAAAGTTGAATTTAATTATGGAAGAGATAAAGATAATGAGGCTTAGAATAGGAGGGGGAAGAAAGAATGAATGAATTAACTGGGAGATGGAAGGAAGTAAAAGTGAAGGAGTTTAAGTATTTGGGGAATGCCTTGCAAACAAATGGAGATTATAGTGCTCGTACAAAAGAGTAATTAAATAGATATGGAGAATAGGAAAAGCATTGTTGAAAAAAATTGAAGAAAAAGAATGTGGTTATTTGATTCGCTGGTATGGCCGGTATTAGGCTATGAAGCAGATATATGGGAATGGAAGAAAAGGAAAGAGATTGAGCGTTTACAAGAAAGGTATATAAGGTGGACTCTAGGGTTAAACTGGATAACGCGAGAAAAAGCTTAAAGGGATAAATTAAGTAATGTATCGGAAAAGAGAGGTTAGAAGTTTTTGACGAAGTTAAAGTAGGAAAAGGGAGGGGAGTAAGAGAAAAGGAGTTTGATGGAGATAGAAGAAAGAAGAGGGAGGGCGATAGAATTTATGAGATGGGAAGAAGACAGGAGAAAGTTCTTTATTGCTAGAAATATAGGAGATGAGACTGGAGTAAACTATAAAGAATTGGATGATTGATGAGTCCAAATATAATCAATGGCATAAGATGATAAAAGAAAGGAGTCCCAAAGTATTTTGAAGGGGGTGGGGAAAGAGAAGATGGACCAGAATAACAAGATTTAAATTTCGAAACTAGGTAAGAGAAGGAATGTATTGGTAAAAGAAAGTGAACAGAAATTGCAAAATCTGTGAATGCGAAGAGAAAACATGCCAGCGTTTATGGGAAGGATGTAGGAGAGGAACGGATGATAAAGGAAGCTTGCAAGAGAATGTGGTAAAGATTCCAGGGGAGGATGAAATGTGTGAGGAATGGATGAAGGAGTTCGAGAGGGCTGAAGGACCGAATGAGAAAGAATACAAGAATGCATGTGAAGAACGGCAAAATGTAGGCAGAAGAGGTGTGAAAAAAGGGAAACGAAAGTCGCTTAAATTAAAAACGTAAAGATTTGCAAGTAACATTGTAAGAAACGGAGGCCATTTAAACCGTTCAGGGACACATTATGACTAAAATGTATTTTACTGAATTTTTAAGCATAACAGGAGATTTTAATGGAATTTCGATGATTTAACGGGATTTCAAAAGATTTTGGAAGATTTCCAAGGATTTTAAGGTATTTTAACGGCTTTTAAGAGTTTTAAAGGAATTTCGGAAGTGTAATTTTTTATTTCATTTATTTTTTTTAGTACATTTTCAGGTAACCTACTTGTAATATGGAATAATCCATTTTTAATTCGAAATAATTGATTTGTAATCCGTGGGTAATCAACTTGTAATTCTAGGTGATCCTAGATAATTCATTTGCAAGTTGCAATCCTAGATAAGAGACTCGTAATCCTGAATAATCCAGTGCAAATCTAGATAATCTACTTGTAATCATGAATAATCTATTTGTAAGCTGCGGGTAATCCACTTATAGTCTTAGATAATCCACGCTTAATCCCAGACACTTGTAATGCCAGTTAATCTATTTGTAATCTTAATTCATCCAAATTGCAACCCCAGACAATCCAGCATAATCCACTTGTAATTCAGAGTAATTGAATTAATATAGTATAAACCCGGGTAGTCCAATTAGACTCAATTCTTAGGCGTTGTTTCCATCTCGAGGGTGACACAGTACTGAACTAAATAATCAACAGAATCTGAATTTTTCGGAAAAGCGAAATAACATTCTGTAGAATCTAAACCACCGTTTTGAAATAAAAGAAAAGTGTACTTCGGAGCGGAAGTGTTTCTAAATTAAGGTTAAAAAAGTTTAATAAGAAAAAAATATCCAGTTTTGAGGAAGCAGATGTGGATCTGAAAATAAGTTTTCGGTAGCCATTATTGAAAATCGAATTTCCAATTTTTCACGAAAATTCTCGTCTTACTTATTTAAGTAACACGTTCGTTTCGCCATACTTTCCTGGCTTCTTATGTCTCTTCTAATTGGGTCTCATTCACACATTTTAACCATTCTTTACCATTCTTTACTCTTATCCTAATGTGAAATATTACATGTGTATTAAAAAATGATTAAAACAAATAAGTATATAATGTGTATAATAGTATAAAAAGTAATTTCAACAGCCATAACAGATTCCAGTTAATATATATTAAAAAAAATAATTGGAAAGACGAAAGTTATATGTAAGAAATTCTTTGCCCCCCCCCCTCCCCGCAAAAAAATCTTGCGTAGTTAATGTATGCTCCCTTATAGAAATTTATATTTCATAATTTTTATAATAAAAACTTTTACGTTACATAAATTAATCAATTTTGGATTTTAATTGCAGGCCAATGGAGGAATAGTGGAGACAATTGCAAAAGAGAATGTCTTAACTTTCACACTTCAATCTCGAGCATACAATTTCAAATTTGTATTCAATGTAAAATTTATTGAAGATTGTGTGGATCATAATAGAATTCTGGATATCAACAAATATTAGTAAGGATAATCTTGTTGATTATATCGAAAATACTTTTTTCAATTTATTTTACCAAATATTTGTTTTCAAGTCACTTTCAGGCCTCAAATGAAATCAATTTAAAGTATCTTTAAAATAAGGTTAGAAAAATTCAAGGGAAATCAAAGGATTTGTTGACCTGTCTAAGAATTCAAGGTGAAGTTCGTAGAAATTAGTAGCTATAAAATAAAAACATTTAAACATTAAAAAAAAATTGATTGCAGTAAAATTTAAGTGCATTTAGATAAATTTAAGGGAAATGAGAAGAATTGTATGAAATGTATAAAACAAATCAAGCTGAATTTAAAAATCAATCATGCGAATTAAAAACAATTCAAAAATATGAAAAAATTCATTGAGCTGAGTAGAATTTAAGAACTTAAGAGAATTCCAAATAATTGAAAATAATTCAGGAAAAATTAATAAGAATTCAAGCAAATTCCAAATGAATTACAAAAAAATATTTGAGAATCTCCTCAAATGTTTAAAACCTTCGAAATCCCTTACTTCTTGTGGAAAATTCTTTAAAACTCTTAAAATTGCTTAAATCATTTAAAAATACTGTAAAAGTCTTTTAAAGTACACTAAGTAACTTCTGGAAATATTTTTAAATTTCCTAAAATATTTCGAATCATTTGATATCTTTTGAAATCCCTTGATACCTTGGTGCCTTCCCGTTTCCATGATACGTTGGAAGGGGGTAAGGATTTTATTAATATCATTTATGTGACCACTCACAGAAGGGCCGATCACATACTAGACTCAAGTCTTTTGCATTTACTACATTTCAATAGCATTTTTTCAGAAACTTTCAATCTGGGAGGAAAATTGTGCAGTATCATAAATGTATATTTTGATCGGATCTACAACTTTTGTGAAAATTTTTTCCGAAAATTCTTGTATTTACCGACGTAAATTCGAAAGACCATGACTTTTATGGACTTTCAATGGTTTTCACCAGAAGAAAAACTTGCAACACTTTAAAGCTCTTGCAAATGCGAAGGAATTAAAAATTGTTTTAAAATATTTAAAATCCTTTCATCATTTTATCGATTGATCCTCAACTTCAATTAAATAAAAAAGGTTAAATATTGAAAAAATTATTGAATTACAGTAAAACTCGGAGACTGTGCCGCAGTTCCTTTTACTCCTACCTGCGGCGCTGCGTTAATTCTCGAAAGGGATATATCCGGGGCATTATGTCCGAGATTGACTGTAAACAGAATTGTGCAAACTTTCGCTAAAATATTATAAAATCCCGTGAAATTATGTCATGAAATTTCTGAAAATTCTGGTAAATGTATTAAATTACCTTGCGAGCATTAAAATCCCTTAAACTCATTAAAAGCTTTGTCAATCTTATGAAGTAACGTGGAATCTTTTACAATAACTTAAAACTTTATAGGTCCTCTAAAATCGTTCCATATCTACCGAAATTAGTATATGTATTCTTTATTTTATCCTAAAATACTTTAACGCCTTGAAATCAACGCCGTCTGAATAATTTTTGTTGGAGTTTCTTTTTAAATTTTTTGTTTGTTGTATTTTTGCCATTTTGGTTTTATAATGTCATAATGAACGTGAAAATGCTTGTGCTCGAAAATCAAACTTAATAAAAGTACTGATTTTTAAGTTTTTACGTACATATATCAAGGTGGCCATTCTAATCAAAGAAAAAAATTGCTAGTAATTTCCCGTGTATTTCTCGGTTCGTGAACATTTTCAGGGTAAAAAAAATCAAACTCTTAAGGCTAAGCATTTTTTCATTTGAATTAATAAAGAACGAACTAAAAATTGAAGCTCTTGAATTTAAAACTTTTTAAATTGACGCATTCAAACTTTTTAATTAAAAAACTTTGTATTCAAGTGCTCAACCATTTACACGTATAAAGTGGAAAGTAGTAACACTTTCCAATTAAACAAGTTTAGATGAAAGGCAGATAAAGTGCAAATTTATAATTTTTAACTATTATAAATTATAGGGTTAAAAGATTCAGATTCAATTCCAAAAATATAAATTCACGTTATCATTTTCAACACTCTGATTAAAGTATCAATCAATAAAGTTTAAAATTTTCAACATTGTAGCTGTCTAAAGCTGGAAACATTGAAAATTGTAAAATTAAGTTTTTTTTTTAAACTGAAAACTTCGTGCATTATAAGTTAAATTATTTGAATTTCAAATTGTTAAAGCATTCTTGAGAAGCTTAAAAATTTTATTTCCAAATTTCAAGAAATCTAGAAGTTGTTTTAAATTTTTTCCAATTTAAAGTTATTTTTGAAGTTTTTTCAGAACTTCTAAATATTTTAATAAGTAATAAACGATAACAATCCAACCCATTATTTTAAAAGCTGTTAAAATCAACCTTGGGCAGATTTTATTCTAAAGATTTGCATATTTTCCGTTTACAAGATAAACGCTTGTCCTTGTTTTCCTTCGACATTTTCGTAATGTTAAAATCAAAAAACCTGCAGCATGCTCAGCACACAATAAAGACACCGACTTAGGTAAGAGCTTAGACTTAGGTTAGTTAGTTAGAGTAATGCGTTTATTTAATGACAATAGTTAGACTTTACAGATCATTTTATCTTGGCACGTACTCGCTCGACCGCTCAATTCTATATTATCAACTCGTTCTTGCCCTGAACATTTGGATGTGAGATACCAAACGTCCTACTGCAAGGTTTAGAATTTTTTAATAGGCCTTATCGCTTGTCTGGTGTCCAGTTGCGATATTTTTTGCAAGGCCTACGTGAATTTTATCGAAGATTGATGAGCCTGATATTAATAATGAAGAAGCGTTTTTAGAGGAAGAGTTCAATTAAATCAGTCCCATAACACGCTCCAGACGGCTATATTTTGGATATTCATGGGCCCTACTTTTCTTACTCCAGAAATAACGATGCTGCCATGCTTACTAATGAATTCGAAACCGATCTTAATGGACTGCGAGAATGCTTCGAAAACGATGACATTATCATTGTGGACCGTGGTTATCGTGATCCCCTACCGCTTCTTGAAAATCTTGGTATTAACCATAAAATGCCACCTCTATTCGTTCGTGGATAAAGGCAATTTGATACAGAAGAAGCAAATGACTCAAGATTGATCACTAAGACAAGGAGGATTGTAGAGGCACGAAATGGCCACATAAAATCTGTTTTTAAGTTCTTCGGAAATCTCATGAACATGAAACATGCCATTAACATCAACGATTATTACCGTATTGCTGTGGCGATGCTTAATATAAGTATTAGTATTAGTATTAATTAAGCTTAATAAGTATCGTCCTGTCATACAGATGGCTGAAGCGACCGTAGACTTAGCCCAAACCATGTTACGAAAAACACGTGAACTTAACGCTGCCCAGGTCAGAGTTACAATTGACAACCTGCATACCAGGAATTCCAGATGGATTTATCTTAATGTACACCAAGTACCTTATTTCCCTAGGCTGGATATGAATTATCTGAAGGAACTGACGGTAGGAATCTATCAGCTGAATCTAGCAGGAGCTTACATCCAAGATAAGTTTGACATGGAGCGAATGAAATATTTGGAGTTTGACGAACGTGTCGATGAACCGGGTTTAATCAGAATGCGAGTGTATTCTCGTTTCAGACGCGCAACGAAATATCAGATCTGGATATATTATGTAGAAGATAACCTGGTTCAAGCAGCCGATGATCAAGAGATACAGCTGGATGGAATAGAACACAAAACAATGAACAAATATGGGGGTACTTCTGTACTTGCAAAACTGGGGCCAGGACAGTCAGCTCATGTGCACATGTAGCAAGCATTATGGTATTTAGGATACGCGCGCCATCAGCCAGCAGTATAGTATCCAAGCAGATCTATGATTACTACTATTGCAGATGCGGGTCAAAGGGAACAGTAGAATGATATACCAAACCTCGTCTTGTTTGAGTAAACTAATTCTCATTGTGGTCTTTACTGACCAGAGCGTCATCCAATACCAAACCATACACTAATGTTGCTATAACTGATTTAAACACTTCCCGATCTTGCCTTGATTGGCCGAATCGCATAATAATCTTGCCTTAATTGGCAGAATCGTGCACTGATATCGTGTTGATATTGTCTTTATTACCTGGATTTCTTTCCTTAATTGGATGGACAGAGAGTTTGGCATGACATAAATATTATCGATCAGGAGGCCCTAAGCTGCAAAATATGAAAGAGACAACGAGTTCGGCACACCCACGAAAAAGTATCCTTTTCTAGAGATTAAGACATGGATATTATTATTTGGGGGGATCCTAAACTACAAAATATCAAAGGAACAGAGATTTCAGCTGGGCATGATTCATGAGGGTGGTGCCAAACAATCCTCTGTGGTCGTTGTAACTCTTCTCATCTGCATGAAAAGCGATATACGAATCAAAACCGACGGAAAAGTACCCTTTCGTCGAACTTTAGACATGGATATTATTGCTCAGGGGGTCCCAAACTACAAAATATCCAAGGGACAGTCAGTTCGGCATGATGCCTGAGCGTGGTGCCAAACAGTCCTAGAGGGACCGTGTAACTCCTCGAGTATGCATGAAAAGTGATATTGTGTCTCCTATCTCGAAACCTGTCGTTTTTTAGGACCCTGTGTCTATGGACTTTATTTGATTAGGATATCATAAACTACATTATACTACAAGTGCGATAAAACTACCAATTCATAATAAGAAAATAAATACGAAAAACGTAGGTCATGTATTTTAGTACATTAAATATTTTCTGAAATACAAAACTATATATTTTTGATGAAATTACATTTTTAAACATTTTATGCACGTACAATTTTCCGTGAAGATAAAAATAAAATCAAAAGTAGGAATTTGGAGATTGTAGTTTAGGCTGTAATGTATTATTTCTTTTTTTTTCAAAATTGTTAGTATTCGACAAAATGTTCGAAATTTCGAAGACCATTTAAATTATCTAAAAACTATCATAAAGTATAAGTTTCACTGCAAAAATGCATACTTACATTGAAACAACCGCGAGTTTCAGCCACTTGGCTAGCAGCACTACTCGGAGGTTGGGATATGAAAGTTTCGAGGCTCGAGAAGTGGCACTACTCGCAGCGGCACTACTCGTAGGTTCAACTGTATTTAAACAAATAGAATTGATGAAGAAATAAAGTGGTATAAGAAATAAAATAATAGAAGAAGTTTTACCGCGGGAAAGTTTTGAAAATGAAAATGAAAATTCAGGACCCGACCAAGGGGAAAAAGACCGGATTAAGGGGATAAAAAAAGGTCAAGGGGCCGAACGAAAAAAGAGTTATTAAGCAAGATGGGGAACAAGAAAAGTGCGAAGATGAGTGCAACTAAAAACCGGGAAAAAGGGGAGTAATGGGGATTCGGAAAAGCATAACAGTGAATAGTTAATGCTAGTGCCAGAAGAATGGGTCTACCAACAGAAGTGGAAATTACTCAAAACAAGGAGGACAGTGGATTTAATGATACGAGAGGAGAAGAAATGGCGAAGGAAAGTGGTTTGGAAAAGCAGACGGAAGAAAGTGTAAGTGAAGATGAGAAGGAGTCGTATTTAGAAACCATGATAGAAAGGAAAATCGCGAGGTGGTGGGAAAAAAATATCAAACCGGAACTAAAGGTTATAAAGAAGAGACTTGAGAATCTGGAATACAAGAGAAGAGTGGGTCTAGAACGAATACAGGCGGAACAAGAAATCCAAATCGCAGAACAGGAATTGAGGAAATTGACAGAAGTTTTAGAAAGGCTAACAGGAGAGTGCGGAGGGTAGGCGGATGCAATGGGAAAACGAAAAGTCAGTGGTGAGTGATGAAAGAAAAAAGAGTGAGGACAATAGTGAAGTAGATAGTGTGATTCAGAGGGAAAGAAGAGATATATCCTTACAAGTGGAGCAAGAGAAGGGGAATAATCAGTGAGAGCAGAGTGAGGATATTTCAAATAGAATAAAGACTGATGGGGTTGGGGATAAACAAAAGCCCGATTTCTTCGAGACAATACGGCAAAAGTCTCGTGCATCCTGAGGGGACGGAGCGACCCAAGGACGATCGCCTTCTGTATTTTCCCTGCAAGTGTTTTAGCATATTGTTTACACGCAGGGAAGCTTTTCAGGCTATTAAACAGTGAAAGCTTGGCACCTGCAAGAGCGCCGATGATAAGGACGATTAATTTAACAGAATATTCCGGGTGCAATCGTCGTAACTCCCTTACAAGGTACTATGACAAAGCCACCGAACGCGTCCTCGGGATGCGGATAGAGGGTCTTTATGCCAAGGGTTTCTGCTGAACATGGTTACAAAAAATTAATAGGCAATCGCGGACAACTGTCCAGGGGTGGTCCCGAAGGAATTAACCCCCAAGCAGAGGTGGAAAAACCGTGCCGAAAGCTGAATGGCACCTGGGTGAGGTGTCCAGAACGGTGACTCTGAGATACCGGGCGACCTCTCA
>JAAAKG020133794.1:0-36894 GCA_010014905.2 Druon quercuslanigerum | reverse complement strand
GGGAGGCAATTTTACAGATTAGCACACGAGCCCGGCAAAATCCTGCGGCTGTCTTTATGACAAAATTTTAATTGTATATATATATATATATATATATATATATATGATAAATTAACGATATATTATTTATATATATATATATAATGATGTACTACCAATATAATGACGATAACAATAAATAATCTTTCAGATTTCAAGGTAAAATTTGACATACCATAACTGCCATAACTCGGAAGCTAGTAATATGAGAAAAATTTATTTATACGAAGAGTAATAGAAAATTGTGTGCTCTACAACTTTTTGTATAACTACTTTTTCTCTTAAGTGCATTTGAAATGAGATATTTCCAAAAAACGAATTTTTTTACGCCATTTTGTAAGGAGGAGCCTGATTTGTGCGGTCTTTTTCGGGGTTTGATTAGGGCCCGAAAATAAAGGTAAATGCCAAGTTTGGTCTTATTCTGACCTTTTACAAGGTAAGGCCTTTTTTGTGTTTTCATTGACTGAATTAGTAATTGTTAAGAAACTTTCAACCGAAACGTGTACCTCGTCAACTCCTGTTCCTTATATCTTAGAAGGTAAGAAAGAACGATAAATGTACGCAAGATACTACTACAGTACTGTTGTTTAGAGTGCAGTCTCTAGCCGCGGATGAGCTTACGCAGCCGACGGCACAGTTGGAGGTTAAGGTTTCACCTCTGGATACTTTTTTCGAGCTAACAACCTTTGTACAATGTTAGAAGAAACAGTGTTGACGGACCAGATGAAATGATCTCAGAAGAATAGCCTTTTGCATCTGGCTCGCGATAGACCGAATCTGATGCTGACAAGTCGGTTTTTTTTATTTGGCTAAGGAATGAAGCTATCATACGTCTAAGGCAGCCGATTATGAGAACGACAAGATGGACTTTGTTGCCTTGGCACAGCCTGATCAGCTCGAAAAACCGAGCCTGATATTTCGCCCATTTTTCCTCATCCTTGGCCGTGATATTACCATCGGCTTGTGTCGATAATTCAAACACGTGAATTATCTTAGTTTTTAGATCCTGGAGGACAATATCAGGATTTGTAACACTGATACGTTGAGTGATGGAAAACGAGAAATTCCAGTAGATCTTACACTGTTCATTCTCCATAACGGACTGCAGTCCCCTCCGGGCGTATGACAAGCCGGGCATTAGATAAACACGATAGAAATGGAGCATGCATACTTTGAGCATCCACTGAGATCATGTCCAAGTGTATCTGGCTCTTGCTTGCACGCTCGGCAGTTCGCATCGCCTACATGTACATTCATTACGACTTCACGGTAAACTAAGATGTCTATAACGCTTTCTTGATAGGCAAAAAGAAATCCTTTAATCTCCGATTTCAATCCAGCAGATTTGAGAAACATGTTGGGCAGACCCATCGATAGCTCTTCTCTTCGTTTAGTGCCTAAGAATTTACCACGCAGGGGCTTGTTATCATGTTCTCTTAGCTGATGCGAATGTTCTGCTTCATGTACTCAGCTTTTGAGCACCAAAGGTGTTAGGTAATGCTCGGGCGTGTGTAGTGTCGCTGAAATCAAATAGGAGACTAAGCTCCTCTGCGGCCCTCTCTGCGGCACGATATAGGAATGCTTCAACATTGACGACATTATGTTAATGAACTAGTTGCATGAGAGAAACTGTGCTTTTTAGAACTGAGCAAGTTGTAGCTGGAACCCTTTTTCGATGAAGACACTCCAAGCTCAGCAAAACTCTACCCTGGTCCTACTTTTCTGGTCAAGTTGCTACAACTCATCGACGTTTCATTTCACTACACCAAACGTGTAAAACAGCATAGGACCGGCCAAAATATTGGTCGCCTGGATCTTATATTTCCCAGATAATTCGGAAGCCCAAATTTTTGTGAGAATTTTCCGATACCTATTTTCAAGGGCCATTTTTAACACACGCAATTTTTCGATTTTCGCTTGCGGTATTCCAAAATATGCATATGTCTCTCCATTAAGCAAATGTTTATTGGTATTTCTATCTATAAGTTAAAGATCCTGATCATTACACGATGATTTATTTTCTATTCTTCCTTTGTATAGACTGACGCAGATACACTTGTCCACAAAAAAGATCATCTCTATGTAATATTTATCATTATTATCTTTATTATTATGTTCTTTCAAAAATTTACTCGGGCGAATCCGGGTTTTCATCAGTGCCACGGAGTTAGTTACCACTGGATGCTTTATTATAGCTACCATCTGCCACTACACAGTTTTTTAGTCGCTTCCTTACTGATAATCGAGAAAGTATCTTACAATGCGACAGGTGTTTAATAAAACCGCATTCTGAGCTGTTGCCAGCACCCTACTGACTCATAAATGTTCAAGATGTTCAGTGCATCTTGCATGTAAATTACCTGTAGCCAAAATCACAATACGATTCTTAATTAGGATTCTTATAATTAAAATAGTTTTTAAATGTAAATTAAATAAGTAATTTTCAGTCACAGCACTACAAAATTATTAATTCGCCCCTCAACCCTGTTTCTCAAAAATACTGAGTGAATTCCCCTGAATAGTATTGTAAATGTGCGCCAGGCGCACATGCGCCAACCGGATACTTACAACGCAATGGTAAATGAAGCCGAATACAACGACTAGGCTAAAAACAGGGATTGACATGACGATACCAAGAGCCACATAAAGAATTGCTGATTCTTTCAACAAACGATGAAAATACAATAGGTTATAAAACAGAGACCTTGGAGTCTCGGCTTAGTCGTCGTGTCCTTCATTTTAAAACAAGAGCAAACTAATAAAATCAACTCAAAATGAATCCGCGAGGGATCCCAACCTCCCGGTTAATAAAGCTGACCTTACGTGCACAGAAAATTTATCACTCAAGCTACTTTATTACATGAAAGAGTAATAAAGCAGAAGTCGTTCGGGGTCGCAGTACCTTCACTCCTCTGCATAGCTGCTTGACGCGACTGAGGACGTGGCTTGTGGGCTGTCGAGCGCGTCGACTCGCCCGCCTTTGGGGTGACTCCCCAAGGGTCATCGCTTAATAGGTACTCCCTTGGCGCTGCTTTATGGTTGACGCTGTGTGGCTTGACTCGTTCTCCGCCATTCCGGCAAAAAAAAGAGATGTAGGGCGGCTCAATTGAAGACTGTAATTAAGCAAAATATCTAAGGGCAAATCCGAAACATTTCCGGAATGAGGCAACTCTCTTCCTCTCTGGCACTAGAGTTGTCCGCATTTGGCAAAACATAAGACAATAAATCGGGGAAAACCAGACCTGATTTGCATCCCATTACGGATGTCTTGAAGAGGCTGGCTTATCGGCCAGTGCCGTGGCGTCGAGAGCCCTGTTAGGGGGTGTGAGGAGTTCCTCCCACATAAGGATTATTGGTACAGACCAACCTATAGCTCCAAGGCTACTAATCTTATTCCTAAAGCCCAGGGAAAAATGAACCGCGGTAATTCCTGGCTCTGGAGGCATCCCAGGTTTCCAGCCAGGTACCGGGAATATTATAGACGGCAACGGAAAGGCGGGAACTAGATTCAACACGATAATCTCAATTCTTTTTTAACGGAGGCAGCAAGTAAATCTCAGTCGAGATTCTGCTTAATCTCACTCCCTCGATGTCCTTCGTTGATTGAAGGGCAAAGCAAGATCATAGCAAAACAAAATACGACGAAAAATTAACCCTACTTTCTTAGGTCTACTTAAAAATATGTCCAAATAGTTCAAATAATAATTAAATAAATGATCATTTTTGGTGTTGAAATTCTGCCTTCTTAGAGTATATAAGAAAGTTCTAAATTTTGCCCGTAAGCATGAAGCATGCGTCTGCGCAGTTTCATCGAAGGCGTTTTGTGTGTTTAGTATTAGTTTTTTTTTATATTCTATTTATATGTAGTAACAGGTGTCGAGCAGCAGTATGTGCATCGGTATGCCGTGCACACGTATGTAAGTGTGTGCTGCTGATAGTGTATACGTTTTTTTTGTATTCACAGAAGCTTAAGGTTTAACTAACTGCCAGTTAAAGCTTGTTGAGCGTCCGCGGTTCCTTTATGCCTTTCCAGTAAACGCACGTACTTTTTCTACCGAGCCCATGAACGCGTTTTACCCAAATTTTTAGGAATCCTTATCTAACGTTTCATATACTTTACAATTATATGCATTAAAATTTCAAATACCAAGTACAGTACTATTTAAAGTACAGTTCAAAAGATATTCGTATTAATTTATCACACTTTCATGAAGTACTTTTGAAGTACTATGAAATATAATCAATATTAATTATAATTTAAAACAAATTTTAAAATAGATGTATCGGCCTGAATTCAAATATAATACTTCTCGAAGACTTGTTTAATTTAGATTATATATAATTTTTATAGTTATTTATAACGAAATTTTCAATATCTTGCAGATTCACAATTGAAGATTCTTCAGTGGTGAATGCGTATAAAAATTCTAAAATTTTACTGATTTAGAAGATCAAAAGTCAAAACCTTTTAATTCTAAATATAAAAATTGAAAAATTGTTAATTTAAGTCATAACAATTACATAATTTTTAAGCAACTCAAAACATGCAAAATTTTCAATTGCAGATTTTCAAAATTAAAAACTCTTTCATTTTAAGGATTTCAAATTTCTACAATTTTAAAGAGTTGAAATTTTTTTATTTGTTTCCAACCTAGGACACAGCCATAAGCCACTTTCGGGCTTTATACAATATAAAGTGTTGCTTAATAATGTGTATCTTAACACGCGTCCTAAACTTAGTCATCAGTAATCAGTATGCTATGTACTTGCAAGTTGCCGAGATCTTATTGTAAATTCCTTAGTAGCTACAATGAAGTCTGAGCGTGAAGTTGAAAAAAAAACATCTATTTTTTGGTCATCACTTATGCACAATTGTATGTAATTAGAGTCTCTTGTCGCGTATGTCCCCTCTTCTCGAAATAAAAGATATAACCTCAATCTTTTTTATATATCGGAGCCCATATAAACGACACATATTCCAGCTTAGACCTAACAAAACAATTATCCAATAGAGTGATTATTTCCGATTCTCTAAACTGCCTTGACTTTCTTACAACCCAACCCAGTGCTCGATTTTCAGAGGCCACAGCATTACTTATATAAAGTTAAAACGGCAAATTACTCTCCAATACTATTTCCAGGTCATGAACCGAAGTCACCATCTTTAAAAACGTTCCTTCTATGTGTTAGTCAAAGCTGCATCTATGATGCACCACAGGTGCACCATTTTTATGATTTTAAATCTAAGATCCATTAATTTTAAATTTTTACATTTTAAAACACTGAAATGGTTAACATGTTTCTTAAATAATGTTCAATTTTCAACACGAAAAAAGTGAATTTTCAAAAAAAAAGTTTATTTACAACCAGTTAGTTCCATTTTATACGAAAACGGTTGAATTTCAACTAAGAAAGGCATTGCACCGAAAATTGTAACTTTTAAACAAAATAATCGAGTTCTCAATTAAATTATAAAATTTTTAATTTTTAACCAAAAAATCTAAATTTCCAAACTTTTTCCTTGAGTTCTGATTGTTAAAAATTCAGGTAATAAAAATTAAAGGAATTTAAAAATTCAAATTCCAGCAGCTGGAAATTGAAGAAAAGTTAATTTTCAACATTTCAGTTGTACATTTAGTTTGTACAAATAATGTTTGTGAATTTAATACTTTACCATTTGGAATGTTTCCTTTCAAGATAATGTTTATTTTATAGCTATTATGGAACGATTGCATAAAGAGTTTTTGAATGGGAAATTTGTGAAGCTTTAATTTGGAAGACTTGAAAAGTTGTAAATTCAGCAGAGTTTAATTTAGGCCGATTTGGGTTTTCGACTAGTTTGGAATACTTTAGATGAAGAAATCTTTAGCTTTAACAGGCTGAACTTGTGAATTTCAACCTGAAATTCGGTTCCCTGCAAAAAGTTTTGTGAACTGGGAAATATCCGGAAAATGACCAATATTTTTTTTCGTTGATGTAAGTGGGCAACTCTGATCATTATAACCATATTTTTAAATTTGTTTTTTAATTTCATTTTCAAAACTCAAAAGTTTGAGTTCAGGTTATAATATGCCAGCCAGTCATGCATAATGTCGAATATGTCAATGTCAATATTGGGCTTTACAATTCATATTTTGATTATAGGTTGAAAATATCATGATGCATTTGAAACTCTTTAAATCATGTTTTCTAATTCAAGATAATTAAAAACTTTCATTTAACATCGTCACCAACCTAAACTTAGGATATGAATGGTATGGCCCAATACTAACAAGTTCGATTTTGCAAGCTACTAATTAGAAAACAATAATATTTTTACAATTTTTGATATTTAAATTACATTAAAAAATAAATTTAAAAGTATTATTATAAATTAAAATGATAGTTTTCAAAAATTACCTAAAAATTATTGCAAATTTGGTCTTAAATTGTTTATAGGATGCCAAAGAACTGACAGAAATTAGAACACTAATTTGTTTTTAACTGCTATTTGATGAAAAAATTAAAGCAATATTGGGCTAACATTCAGTAATGATCCTCGTCCTCTATAATTCTGGGTTCAGAATATTAAATAAGAAAATAAATAGTATAAACCTGTAAAGCCTGTAAAAAACATTTTTCAAATTTTAAGATGAATAGTATGTAGGGAATTATTATTAATAGTTAATATATAATCATATAACAAATTTTAATTACCAAAGTAAAAATTAGCTAAACGTTTTTCTTTATTTTTGGACTCTATATAGGACACGTAAGATTAACCAGCAGATTGTCACAGTATTGTCTTCATATCTCTCTGGACCTGCAATCCGCATTTTATATGCATCGGTTTATATTTTTAGAAGTATAATTATAAATAAAAAACTAAAAATGCCTTTTGCCAGGCGCATATTGGATCTTCAACATTCGATCGATGGGCCGATATAATCGAAAAATTTGAACCGACAACAGCACGCGTCGAAGTTTGGTTTTCGACATTTGAGCGAGGGACCGATCGAATCGTATATTGGCACGATAATCGTTTTTTCAGTTATATGGGACCTCTCCCATCTCGAAACGTAAATTTATCAATTCGCACAACCTGTAAGATAGGTACTCATCACCCTATCTAAGCATTTCAGCGATAACACAGTTCACACCAGCAGCCTCGCCATTTTTTATCTTATTAATCATATCACTAACCTCAGTGATACAGACTTTCTCAATTGGGTGTTCTAACGCATCGGGTTCTATATCGCTGTTGTGGTGTCCTAATAGATTCATATCTCAATCATTCCTGAAAAGAGTCTCTTAAAGCGTCTTTATCATATAGCATTAACCTTACCATTTCTCATGCTAAGAAATTCTGTACTCTTATTTATCTTCATACGTTTTTGAAACAGTTTTTTGCTACCTTCGAAGTCGACCTGCATTTTCTTTTCTTCTTGTGTTTTATATATTTACTTTCCTTGATTATTCGTTTACCTTACCTCTTTTTGTGTCTGTAATCATTTTCAATTTTACTTCTCTCCTCATCCCTA
Organism: Druon quercuslanigerum; assembly: GCA_010014905.2. NCBI lineage: Eukaryota > Metazoa > Arthropoda > Insecta > Hymenoptera > Cynipidae > Druon > Druon quercuslanigerum. Next base: position 29,335 of record JAAAKG020133794.1, on the reverse strand, counting down.
AGGCCTGTGATGTTCAACGTTCTGTTTACTAAGACTTGTGGTGTTCAATGTTCTGTTGTGCGCTCATTTCTTCTCTTGTTGGGCTGCCTGACTTGCATCATTCCACCGCGCATAACCAGACGTTCTTCCTACAACCGCAGTACCACAAACTTCAGTCACACTCCTAACAATGATATCCTCGATCATAGCCGATGCGCTCTCTATATTTGTATTGTCTATTAACGCCTGCCAAGTTGTCTACATGTCTACATGCGGATCATTTTATGCGTAGAGCGGAAGATAAGTAATCGGTCTCCGTTATCATTTTTTTTCGGATCCCCGAAATTACCTATATAATCGTTCTATATCATGATTTCAAATGCCCACACATCCATTCATATCGTCTAGCAGAATGATTCTTCCACCAAGATCGCAAGTACTTATTGTATTATCTAAAGTGTACCAGAATACGTATTTTACTTCCATTTGATCACTATCAACTGGAGCGCAGCACGCCATGAAAAATAATCTTCGGATTCAAAATTTTATTCTAACCCAAAACAATCTGCGAGATACAAAATTGTGATCTCTAAGATGATTCGATAATATTCACTGGTCGGAACGTCACCTTTACCGAATGATGACTAGTTTGGTACTGACTAGGAGCTTGCTGGGAGCGAATGGCTAACCTGTTTGCGAGCGACTCTGCGGTGTTAATTGCAACCAATCGATTTATCGATGAATCGATTCATTGAAGGTCGTAGCTAGCGCGCGAAAATTCAATTTAACTAAATTAATATGATTTAGACTGGGTATTTGACCATCGTAAAAACAGCAGACTTATGACGTATGCATGTTTTAGGTTAGTTGGGAGCTGTTGTTTTGAGAAGGGTCATAGAAAATAATTTCAGAGAAATTTAATTGTGTAGCAATATTTCCATGACGGTTACTCCCAGCGGAACCCTACGGTGGTTGTTTAAGCTTTTCTTAATTATACAAAAGGTTAACCAACAATCGCAGTCTTCCTGACATCAACTGCCATCTACGAAAATGACTATGAGTCCTAGTAGAACAGCGGTAAATCATACATTTGGGCTTTTCGGAATGAGGCATTAAGATAAAGTAATGCACTTTCCACGCTTCTAATGTGAAAATTCAGGCCAAGGATCACAGCCGACTGATCCGCGGCTTTGTAAAGGAACGCTCCTCTGCAAATCATCATCTCCTGATTCCTGACAATTTTTAGGACAGAAATTCTTGCATTTACAAAGATGTAAGCCCTATATAGAATAATTCGGTTATCAAAACATTGGAGATTCATAAACCAGCATGGGATGTATAATCACGGAACAGAGGAATTGATATGCAAGCTCTCTTTCATATGCATGATCTTAAGCGTGGCGATATTATGGACCATAAGCTCGTTCTTCGCACATTGAACCACCTCAAACTAGTAGAGTTTAACCGGACAGCAAGCATATTAGACGCAGATAAATTGTTCAATGCCGAAAGATTTTTAGACTAAATCTGTCGAAGAAGACGCTTGTATCTGCTTCAGAAAGACTCCTTCAGTAATGTTACGTCCTGAATGCGGCTTTGAGACAAGCCCAGGTATTTGTATGTCTCATATACACAAGCTCAGCATGCCTGGAAACGACACCAAACATAACTCGCTTGAGAATAATGTTGGCACAATTGTGCAATCGAAAGTACATACCAATCTGTCATGTGTACCTCTTGATGACATTGACAAGCACGCTGAAGTTAGCATGCACCAGATGCATAGACTTTCAGGTCACCCATATAAAATACATGCGGGCGAAAGACGCCCCACTGGAAGGTAACCTTTTTGGATGTAACTTGATGATTTCCATATAAGATAGTAAATCTAGTTGTCTAAATCTAGTTTATGCATCTCGCTATGTGTGGGTGAACCTTTAAGATTTGCAACTGAAAGAAGATAGGTCCATAAGAGCTTAAATCGAAAGCTTTCCGGCAGTCCATTCACGCCATCGACAGGGGGCACCAATGGGTTTCTGCGTCTTTGCCAACAGTCGTGTCAATTGACAGGTTCTCTCGGCAGCCTGCTACACTTTTTCGAGTCACGTTGCTCCTGCATCTTCTTCCAAACTGGCTTTATTCTTCGAATAATCCTGTCGTTTCGGATCTCCGTAAAGATATTATACAACGCGTTCTAACAAGTAATCGGCCTGTAATCCTCTGGGTTTGAAAATACGCCTTTCTTCGTTTATCGGATTTTAGCATCAGCAACTTCGATATGGGCGCCTTTGACTTTAAATATGAGGTGAATATTTGGGCCAGATTTCTGAATCTTGTATTCCTCTCTGCAAAAAATCCAAAACCCGACCATCTTAAAGGTTCTTTGGTTCGATTTCAGAGGAATCGAAACCGAAACCAAAATAAAACAACAACAAAAACCGAAAAAGTGGTTATATATTGTATACGCATATTAAACATTTTATTAACAATGAAATACGTTTTCAATCAAATATACGTTTTTTATAATAATATATATCCTCTTAATATTAGTGAAGGCGAGTTTTTTACATTAAATGTATATTTTTAATATTAAAATAATTTTAACTATAATCAAAGTAGTTTATTTCTAACTAAAATAAGATATTCCCTACATTTGGAATGTGAGGCATGTTTTTCATCACCTCCTCTGGTAAATGGTTAATATTGAAAATATTCATCTCTAAAAATATAGTTTGATAATCTAGTGGATCTGTAAAACATGTTTTTTAAACATTTCGTTTTTATGTTATCAAACTATTTTTAAATATAAAATATTGCTACCTATTTCATTCTGAGAAAGTATGAAGTATTTTGTTCGCTGTAGTGTACGTAATTTTTAAGAAAGAAAAACAGCCTGGCAATGGATTTATTCACTGTTCACAAACTGGATGTGATTTTGTGCTCCTTCAAGATACGTCAGGCACAGCTGCAAAGAAAAAATGAGGTTTCTATTAAAACCAATTTATGGTCCCTATTGAGCTGCGACAAAAAAAGAACCAATCTGGCTGAACGGAATCCAAAAGGATGAATTTGTTTAACAGAAGACTTCGGGTGGACCTCCTTTTGAATTCCATTTTAAAAGAGACTTTTCCCAAAAAACCTATTTTTCGCTTTGCCTACTTCGACATTATATCTATTTCATAACACAACTTTTACTTTAAAATAAACTTGTAATAAAACTCTGACAGATATAATTTAATGATGAGAATTATTGTGAAAAAGAATGAAAGATCATTTTCAAATACTTTTCAAGTTTTTCCTAAATTCAACAAATGGAAAAATGTAATGTTTTCGTAACACACAGTTTGGTATCTAGCATTGCCACCTTATCTCTGCTGCTACTTCTGGGGTTTCTTATACTACATTTTGCACCCAGCACTAGGACTACGGGCCGCATCAAAGCCAAAAATCAAAAGGACCCTTCATTCTATCTCCATAAGTTGGAAAGAGAGGTGTGTTCGATTTTCGAATTCCAAAACAGCCCTAGAGTCCCACTGAAGGCCCCAATACATTTTCAAAGGACGAAGTTTTGGGACAAAGTACCAGTAAATGTCCATTAGGGCGCCGATTAGCCTCATCAGAACCGAATATGCTATTAATAATGCGCGCAGTAAATTTGCTTTATTCGTCTATAGATGAAGCTTGCCAACATGCCGATATGTCCTCGCATTTTACTGAACGAAGTCGAATAAAGCTTCCACAATTCATTTTTTCTGAAAAGGCAACTAAGATAAAACTCTGTATCCAGCGAGAATAAATTATTTAGTTTTTCCTTTCATAAATTATCATTGAATGTTTTCGAAGAATATTTTATACGAACAGAGGTTCTTTCTGTTCTATTCCGATGGGACTAGATACAGGAGTTCTCTTTAGATGCTAGCTACGATGGTGGAGTCGGTTATTTTCTGTCAGGCAGGAAAACTCGCCTTCGATTATCCTTTAAGGAAAGGTAAATTATACCACTTTCTCAATAAATGTAAAAATGAAGGGATCCAAAGAAAAAAAGGTCCAAAGGAGACCAACATTTAATAATCCCTTCGCAAGGACTGGCGAATAGTTATAAAAATATCAGCCCTTTTCTGTGCAACTTAAAAGAAGGTGTTTTAAGGCAAACGGCAGAATGGAGTAACGCATAATATTTTCGGCAGAAGTACAAGATCACCTACTTAATCCTCTCTCCTTAACTGGAGAACATCTACTAAACTCGTACCAAACAGAAGGGATCTTTCTAGATGGACATTAGTGATAATTAAACATATGTCTAGATGCATACAAGATTAAAGGTTCATAAAATTAAAAAATGAATCACTATGTAACCTCATGGTGAGCGGAAGAACGTAGTGTCTGATTTTTGTTTAAAGAGACGTCGTATCTCGCTCATGGTTCTAATAGATGTCGTATCCAGCTAGTGGTTGAACAGACGTAGTATTTCGCTCGCAGTTTCAAAAGACCTCTTATCTCGTTGACCGTCCAAGAGACGCCGTGCCTTTCAGAAGACGCCATACATCGCCCGCTATTTACAAGTCGTCGTATCTCGTTCGCAGTTTAAGAAACGTCTCTAACAAATTTTCAATAAAACAGCACAATATACTTTATTTAAAAAATAAGTTATAAAATATTTGTAAATAATTATTTAAAACTAATTATGCTGCTAACAATGAAGAATATCTGCCAAAATGAGATACAGAATATATTTCTGAAAACCGTACGGCTATAACTTTACACAGTGGCTGATTACGGAGTTCAGCTAGAAGTGCGCGCTATATTTTTTCTCTTTTTCAAGTAACTAGTATGTATCCAAGTGTCCAGGTTGCTCGACTACGGAGCCCAGTTGGTAAGCTGTATATTTTTTTCTATTTTAAGTACCTGGTGTGTAATTGTAACATTATTTACTTATATTTAACTGACTATAATATAGAAAATAAATCAAGAAACTGGTTACCCAATACAAAAAGATAGGTTGTTCACCAAAAAAATTGTTATGAATTTTTTGAGCCTCTCCTTTAGAATACATTTGTTTACGTAATTTTTCCATAATATTTAAATTTTTTAAGGTTGCTGGGCACTATTAGGTAGGTTTCGTAAGTAACTGAGGACAATAAGGGTGAGTCCATGCACGCTCGAATAGAGAATTCCTGTACTAAGAAATCTGTATACACACAATATCAATGGAAAGAAATTATTCGATCTGCTAAAGTAAACGAGCAACTCTACAAGGTGCAAGAAATGTCCCAAAATGACATTTTCATTTTTAAACCCTTAGCAGACGATATACAGTGGGACAAAATTAGAATATCCCGTGTAAAGGAGATAAAAATGTTATTGACCAATGCTCATGTGTTGTAAAGTTCAAGATTGTTTAGTCCAACGAGTTATAAATTATAAGAGTTAATCAATGTTATGACTTTATGTTATATCCTAGTTTTATAAAATATGATAAAAAATATACGCAGTTATTGCTATTATCAATTAGTAGCTTATTTGATGGCAGATATTTTTCACTGTCAGCAGAATAATTAATTTCAAATAATTATTTACAAATATTTTATAACTTATTTTTTAAATAAAGTATATTGTGCCGTTTCATAAAAAATTGGATACAGACTGAAATATTATAAATTTGTGAGATACGTTTCTTAAACTGCGAACGAGATACGACGTCTCGTAAACAGCGGGCTATGCACGACGTCTTCCGAAGAGCGAACGAGATACAACGTTTTTTGAACCGCGAAAACGGCACGACATCTTCTGAACAGTGAATGAGATATCACATTTTGTGAACCGCGAGAAAGGCATGACGTCTCTTGGGCGGTCAACGAGATACAACGTCTTTTGATACTGCGAGCAAAATACTACGTCTGTTCAACTACAAAGTAGATACGGAATCTATTGGAACCGTAAGCGAGATACGACGTCTCTTGAAACAAAAATCAGACATTACGTTCTTGCACTCACCCATCGACATAGCGTTGCTAACATTATGTGTGTATATTCTAATTTTGATGCTGAATAATAGAGTAAGCAGATCGTACTCACCATTAAGACTCATAGAATCATACTGCTCAGTTTGCAGGGGTTCTCTGTAGATAATAGGATCCATACCCGAAAAATCAGCTACAGTACCAGTGTAAAGTTCTCCGTTGAGATAGACAAAAGTACTGTTGTGTTGTGGATCATAAGGGCAACGGGCTTGGCCAGGTTTCTCATTTTCTACTGTATAATTACCGGCTTGAATAATATAATCCCTGCACAATGGCTTGAAGGCGTTTGTTGCGCAAACCAAAAGATTATTGTTGCCAGATTTGGCTAAAATCCGAACGTAATTCTGACATTTCTCTTCATCGCTGCCCTTCATTACGCACATTCTCACATCTTCCTCGGATGAATACCATATCAATCTTTGTTGTTCAGTGAGATCCGTTAAGCTCAAATTGTGCACGAGATTTCTACAGAAAATAATTTAAAATCACAGGGAATGAGATCTTCTGTTAAATTAGAAACATTTTAGATTAAATCGACAAAAAACGTGTTTTTCAAAAAGTAATGTGAATGTGAATTTCTGGGATTGTTGAGGAAAAATCAATTTTTTCGATATTTTATGACAAAAACTTTCGCGGTTTTCTTTAGCAGTTTTGTCTGAACTAGGGAAGAGGGTGGGGTTCAAGAGCAAATCCATTTCAAATCGGTCTAGCGGTCCATGCTGAAGTTTATGCAGATTATAATTCCATATGAACTATTTTTAAGGGGGGATTTTGATGTAAACGCATAAAACTAAGCACATTTTTAACCAATTTTTTCAAAACTATTGCATATAACATGGCAAACGTTTTTTCTCGAAAGGTATAACCTAAGAGAATAGAAGAAATGTTGTTTACCAATGAAAAATATTTACTGATTTATTTATACAGGTGCTTTTCAACCGATCAAAAAAATTTGAGAATGTTGGCGCAGGTGATTCCGGTCCTCTTAAATATCAGAAGTAGAAAACTGAAAAATATTCATAATCTGGGACGACGAAGTTATGGCTCATACCTCAGTTTTTATATTTAAACGTAAATTAACAGAATGGTGGCGTTTTTGCTACAGTAACAAAAAACACTTTTTTCGCACTTTAAATAAAATAAATTCTAGTAAAATTCTGATTTAAAATCAAAATATTAAGATCAGTTTAGCTATTTTTGAAAAAACGCCTGCACCAGGAGCGAAAATGTCGTTTTGAGAAACACGCGTTTAAACTTTTTCACGTGGCCCTGACTTGCTTACGTTTAAGGACTTCCGATTTAAGTCCAAGGCCATTCAGGTCATTCCCGAAACCGGAGTTTAATCGGAAGATCAGTGTACTTGTATATATAGAAGCAGGTATAAACACGAAACTGCTGTCCCAAATGCCGAATACTCATACCTGTTCTGAAAATTGAATTCTGAATCCTGGATATTAATTCTATGGCCATGAATGATCGAAAAATGGGCAATAGAAAATCTAATTTTCTTTTACTCGATACATCAGAACCCCAGTGAGCACAAAACTTGGCGGCGTCTTTACGATATTGTAGAGGAACCGTAACAACATGGGCATAACATGTCGTAAAGTTGCCTTAAAGACGTTATAACTAAGGCGTAAAGATATAAACAAATTTTTCACCCACTGGGATACTCTCTTAAATCTGCTAGAAACAGTTCTGCAGTATTTATAAAAAAAGTATATACGTAATTATTACTGATTTTTTTTCATATCAGTCAATTCGAAAAAATTCGTTAATTCCTTAAGAACAAATTATCTCCGTGTGAATTGTCGAAAAAAGTGATTCCATACAAAAGCCTTGTATAAGCTTGATTACAATACAAAATTTTAATATTTGAAATGTCACGTTGAGCATAAAATAACATACTTACGTCTACCATACGACTTGAATTTTTATCTGGTTTGTCTTTTTCCCATTCTTTTTTGTAAGAGGAAGCTATTAAATTGTGCATATATTTGTCACATCTTATTTTTGGAAAATTTTACTATTATTACATTCTCATCATCAATGAGAAGGTGATCGTGTGTTAAAATTAACTTTTTGGATTATAAAAAAATAGTTCACTACGTATGACAAGGTTTTAATTTACAGTTATCATTTTAAGGACGCAGATATAAAAACAATATTTAATAACTAGAAACTACATCATTGAGTCACGATCAGGATGTTATACTGGTAGGTGGAAGTACCATTCATCATCTTGGTAACGGAGAAAGATATGCATATCATAGAATGCCGCGAACAATACGGAACGCAATGGGACGTTGATGAGTTAAAACAACTTGACCGAATCACACTCAAGATGATGACAATACGTAGAACTCATCATGCTAGATCTTCTGAACCTTGTTTACAACTCCCTCAAGATAAAGAAGGTAGAGGTTTGCTGAGCTTGGAGTGTCTTTATTGAAGAAGGGTTCCAGCTACAGCTTGCTCAGTTCTAAACATCAAGATTCTTTTACGCGACTCATACATCAACATGAATTCGTCAATGCTGCGGCGTTTATATACCGTGCCGCAGATAAGGACGCAGAGGAACTTGATCGTCTATTCGATTCCAACGACACTACACATGGCCTAGCATCCCTGACACCTTTGGCGCTCAAATGTGGTGTATAGGAATGTTTTACATGTTTCTTAAATCTGCTGAATTGATATCGGAGACTGAGAGATATCTTTTTGCTTAACAAAACGGCGTTATGGACATCTTAGTTTACCGAAAGCGCATAATGAGTGTAACTGAAGGCGATAATAACTGCCGATGGTGCAAGCAAGGGTCAGAAACACTTGGACACGTTCTTAGTGGATGATCCAAGCATACGTCCTATGGGTACATAGCAAGACACATTACATATTTAAAAGTGTTATATTACTATTTACGGCACTTCTATGGTGCTGATCTAATGCCCGTCTTGCCATACGTCCAGGGGGATCTCGAGTTCACAGTGGAGAATGTTTAGCGTACATCTACTTGCGTTTTCAATTCACCACCACTTAACGTATCCGTACACTGTACCGTAGCCTGTACCAAGGCTGAAAAAACCATCTAGTAGTTCTTATAATTGGCTACCTTGTAGGTAAGTAAGCTTCATTTTTGAACCAAATCATCAAAATCCCGCCTTTCCAGCGTCAGACTCATTCCATCGCGAGCCAACTGTTCCGTCCGCCACGTGAATTCATCTGCGGCCGGAGACCTGAGTCCAAGGAACAGTGCTGTACGAAGTGTCTTACGGAAATTTCTCGCGCTTGGTTAGCATCTAGGATAGAAGTAGCAGGAGCTCATGAGTTTTCAAACCAATCATGATGAATACTTGATACGCTGAAAATTTGAATACGTGATGGGAGCGACTACAACTTCTCCTGACGGGGTGGTCTTTCGAGAAAAGTTTCTAGTGAATTTCCCGAACATAAGGACATTAACTCAAGACGACCTCAAACAACGGAAGTGTCAGATAAAAGACGGGAAAATCCTCCCTAGAATAACCATCAACCAAATAATATCTGAGCTTGAGAAATTGCCAGAAATTGGTAGAGCATCTGCAGTAGACATAGGTCAAGTCAACAGAGGTACACGGATACCTGGGATGAATTGTCTATCGGAGCCTCCAAAGTAACTCGTAACCTAAAGAGGGCTGATAACTGTAAAGCGCCGGGTGTGAGTGGGGTGCACAGCTTCTAGTACAAATACCTAGAGGCTTTGCACCCTGCCATTGCTGGGGCCGTTAAAAAAATTTTGGTGAACCAAGATAACTTGCCCTCTTTTACGACGGTTGGTGTAACGCATATGATACCCAAAAAAGTAGATGCTGGTAGTCCTAGTGACTACCGTCAACGTGGTTGCAAAAACCAAGTTACGAATGACAGTGTGGTTGTGCTGTATGCGTTGCATGCATGACAAGAAATACCGAGTCCTTGTCAATTAAACGAAGAATCTTTCAAGCTTATTCATTCAGCGAAATATGGTTTTGTTTAGAATAGAACCCACTAAGTTGGACACTCAACAACCTGTCCTATGGGTACGAAATGGAGCTGGGAGTGAATGAGACTCAACTCACTCACGAAGTAAAGTTTTATGCAAGCTCAGCGTCGAAACCAAACAGCCTACATAACATGTTGTTACCGTTCAACTATAACATAAGGATATCTCGGGTATTGAGAAATGCAGAAATCTGCATCGTGCAGATACCTTTGCATGTGGCAGGCGAGGGTCACGTTAATTTGATTCTGCATCTGGCCTGAGTGCAAAGAATATCACAAAGGCAATTATCACCTGTCACCTGTTTCATGACTGAACTCGAAAGGCTTAACAGCATCATCCGCGTGAAAGTGTCTCAGCTCCGAATACACCATAAAAGGATGGATGTAAAGAACACTTTTTTACTAGAGAGATTTGAGCCTTACTACAAATATAGCTCAGTTAAAGTACTAGAGAACTAACAAGATCTACTATTCTGAGGGAGGGCCGTTCGAAACTTAATCAGGAGATGCTAACCGTGTGGAGGATGAAGAAGGTCACCATCCACCCCGTTGTGATTTCATCCACTGGGAACATTTATGCGATGCGCGTAGAAATCTTGGAAAAGCGGGGACCTTGAAATTTGTTACATCTAATTCAGAAGGCAGTATTGTTGAACACGTCTTGCAGAGTCCAGAGTTTTTTGGGCGTGAACAATGATAGCGGCTAAAAATCGCCCGCTGTGACCATCCCGCGTACACGGCAGATTACTATGATAAACACATTTTTAATTTTTGACTTTTAAGTATTGAACTTTTTTGTACATGCGCATGCCCGTGTACGTGTTTGGACCCCTATAAACGGGCTCTCCAGTATGAAAATTCCATTTCTATAAACGGGCTCTCCAGGATGAATGTTGGAATCCTATACTCCAGTGTTTATACTCGCGAATTCTGACGAATGTGCAAAACAAAAATAGTATTCCGAAAAAAAAACTATCACCAACGAATCTACCGTTGGTGGAAGGTGAGTTAAAATATATTTAAGCTGGACCAATCAGGGGCGTCGTATAAACAGTCGCATATGCGTAATGACCGCTGTTTTCCCGTCGCTAAACCCACCTCGGAGATCGCTTCGATAACACTGCGTTGAACTCTCCTTCAAGGACGCACGTTTGTTTACACCGCGTTCCTGATTGGCTCAGACAAAATATTGCACAACTCAAAAAATAAAACTTCAACGTCATTTGCAAACCAAATTTTTTATTTACTTTTTTTTTATAGGTTTGGACACTTGTGTCTGAGATACCCGGTATAAGATATTAATATTATATTATTATAATAATAATATTATCATTATATTTTTGAAGAGAGAAATTTTAGTTTCCAGAAGCTACAATCATGATTCCTTAAAGCAACCAATCCCGACGCAACTGAAACGTGTACGTCATCCAATTCTGTTCCTTCTGTGCTAAAAGGCATGCAAGAAGAAGTAATTTACGAAAGATAATTCGTACAATACAGAGCGGCTTACAGAGCGGTCTCTGGTCACGGATGACCTTACGCGGCCTTTGTACAATGTTAGGCGGAACAGTGTTGATGGACCAGATGAAGTGATCCCAGAAGAACAGACTTTTGCTTCTGAAATGCGATCGACTTAGCCTGATTCTGGCAAGCCGGGATTTTGTTGAGTTGGCTAAGAAATGAAGCTTTCATACCCCCAAGGCAGCTGATTATGAGAACCACAGATGGACTTTGTAGCCTTAGTACAGCCTGCACAGCTCGAAAAGAAGAGCCTGATATTTCGCCTGTTTTTCTTCCTCCTTTGCCGTAATATTACCATCGGCTGGTGCCGAGAATTCAATTACGTAAATTATCTTGGTCTTTAGATATTGGAGGACAATATCACGCTTTGTAGCACTGCCACTTTGAGTGATGGGAAACGAGAAAAACCCAGTAGATCTTTCATTGATCATTCTTTACAACCAACTCCCGTTGCCCCTGGGCATATAGCGAGACGGGCATTAGATCAACATGATAGAAATGGGGCATTATAACAATACGGTACATTCATTATGCACTCGCGGTAAACTAAGGTGTCTATAGAGCTGTCTCGACAAGGAAGAAGAAATCCCTCACTTTCTAATCTTAATCCCGTAGATTTGAGAAACATGTTAACCAGGCTCGTCGATAGCTCTTCTCTACGTATAGTGCCGTAGAATTTGCTATGTAGGGGCTTTTCAGTATGTTCTTTTAGTAAAAGCGAATGTTCTGCTTTCTGTACATGACTTTATGTTGGTGTACGAGTCGCCATAGAGAATCTGTGCTTTTTAGAACTAAGCAGTCTGTTGCTAGAACCGTTCTTCGATGAAGACACTCAGCTCAGCCAAACTCTACCCCCTTTATCTCGAGGGAGGTATATACGAGGTACAGAAGATCTAGGATGATGACTTCGACGGATTTTCATCATCTTGCGTGTTGCGTTTCGATTCTTCCGTTTTGTAGATGGAGGCAGGTACACTTGTTCAGTCCAAATCTAATGCCAGTGGCTTCAGAGTACCTACTTACTGCCACCTCGAGGATTGAAAGGTTCTCTTTTAAAGAAGCAAAGAGCTTAAGGTCGTCAATGTATAAAAGATGGTTGACTCTAAACTCTCTTCTGTTCGTCGGGCCACATAGATATCCAGAGCTTTTGCCTCGAAGCACAATGTATAGAGGCAAGAGGGAGATGCAGGAAAGTATCGGACTTAAAGAGTCTCCTTGGAAGATCACCCTCTTATATGTGACATAACTGGCATCCACTTGTCTTTTGTTAGATGTTATGACAAATCTCGTCCACCACAAGAGCATCAGCTCTTTCATATATCTCACTATTTTTAGATGCACCTCCAGGCACTCAAGGAGCTTAATAAGTAGCTCATGGATCGTGTTATCGTATGCCTTTCAGCAGCCAATCCAAGCCAAGGACAGATTGCGTCGATACCTGATGGAATCATGGGTAATACTCCTGTCTACTAACAGGTTCTATCTGCAACCAGCCAGTCCTCTCTTACTTCCGCGTTGTTCAACTATTGCACTTCATACCTTGTAGCTTGTAGCTGATGTTTAAACAAGATATGGGCCGGTAGTTCTTTGGATCTGACAAATCTCCGGCCTTAGGGATCAGTACCGTGCGTCCTTCAACTAACCACTGCGGAATGGATTATTCTCCGTCACTGACTTTTTTTTAGCTCTAGCCATAACTTTCTTCACTTCATCATTAGTAATTATTTAACACTCCTCCTCTGGACGTTGCAACAGTTGCTTCTGACAGAAGTTACGAAACAGTGAGATATCTAAAAGTGTCTTCATCTAGTATCTCCATATACTTTTTCCCAGAAGAATTGATTGTCTTCTTGACTAGGCGGATTTTCAACGGCACACGATTTTCTGTTAAAAAGACGGGAAGAGTAAGTACAAAAGGTGGAAAAGTAGAAAAATATCGACTAAGTAAAGTTACTGATGGGATTAGGATGTTATTAGTTAATTTAATAATACGATGCTTGAAACCTATTATGATGATGCTGTGGGTATACAATTACGAGGAGCCGCGAGCGTTGGAGGCTGACAACTGTCACATCTGGATGCTTTCTTAGAGCTACCATCTGCTACTCCACAAGGTTTTTATTTGCTTGCTTCCTGATGGCCGAGAAAGTTTCTTACAAATCGAATGTTGTTTAATAAAACCGCCTCCTCAGCTGCTGCCAATGTAGAAGAAATAACTAAATAACTATCAATGATTCCTAAATATTCAAGATGTTAAATGCATCTTGCGTGCACATTGCCTGTAGCCGAAATCCCAATGGGATGTATAGAGGCATGATTCACATTCCTCCATATGGTCTTAACTGTATACCTTAACTCGCTGTACCTCTTTTTCTCGCATGAATAATTCACGTCGGTTAGCTAGAATAAAATGATCCATTTGGATAGTAACATCTCAATATAAGATTTAACCTTCGCTTTCTAAAACGGGCATCTATAGAAAGGCATTCATTCTTTCAGGATTCCTAAGTTTAGGGCAAGTTGTTGATGCATAATGGTATCTCCACATAATCTGCACTGGTCAACCACGTCTTGTTGTAACACGTGTTTGCGATAATTCCTGGTTTCTGCCATGATATTCATGGCCCCATCTCAGGACAAATTAAAGCGCATGTAGTCAAGATCCACTTCACAGATGATGCTATAAAGCGGAACATTTCGTTTGCTGTTAAAATAGTCTCACGACTATATAACGTAGGACCTGTACAGTTTTTTGACATCTACAACTCCCCTACCTCCTATATGTCGTGGTAGAACTACCCTTTCAAACGCTGAATTAATGTGTTGTTTAACTTTATAAGGTCGGTGTTAGAGCATTTGATGAGTGCGAAGGAGTACGTGAGGACAAGGATGGCATATGTGTTGATTGCCCTGATTTTATTTGCCGAGTTGAGAAAACTCTTCATAATCAATCTGAGTACCGTCGTGAAGGCAGTCGTTAGGCTTGTCTTAACTATCGTATACTGAATACCCTTAGATTCAAGAATACCCAGATATTTATATGATTCGTCAGCAGCCATTGCCTTGATGTCATTTTCGAACTCGTTCTCTAACTCTGCGTTCCCTAAATAATTAATTAATCGTCTGTCTGAAAGTTTCATTTTGTTGCCTGCGTGCACTTCTTTTATTGTACCGACGCAGTCTGGCAGAAAAAACATCAAGTAACTGACATTGGCAGTCCATAATCTCATCCAATATTGATGGTCTTAATGTCACAATGTGCCTAGGATGCATGATTTTAGTAACATGGTTTATCAGCTTTTTGGTCCTATTTTCTTTTTTATATTGAGTTAATCGACCCAGTTTGCACATTACTTTGCTGACATCCATATCCAACCTGCTCTTCTATGGTGAATCTCGATCCCTTTCTGGGACAAAAACTGCGTTTGCAGACCTAATTCTACGGCCCGGCGTTCTAACGGTTGCCACCGCTGCACAGTATACAAGAGTTTGCACCTCTAACGCAGTTTGTGTTACGTTCAAATACGTAGGTAAGACCTTGCTGTTAAGGTGTTCTATAAGTGCACGCAGATCCTTTGCGATGTTGAATTTGGGCAGAGAATGCCTCAGTGTTGGTTCTACATATCTGAACTCTAGTAAAGCACGAACAAAATTCCTTTCAAGGTGCTGTAGTTTTTCTGGAATTGCGCTATCCACATCATCGTTATTAATATCCTAATGTAGTTCTAATGGACCCGGTAAATGATGTTCATTATACCTAGCACATATGCCTTCAGCTTCATTCAAGTCTTCGTTGTCCACATCTTCCAAAGGGAGTTCATCAACAGGAAGCTGCTGTTCCACTTCCATTTTGATAACAGCTATTTTAACAGCCGAAAGCAATCTGTTTACAGATATTGAGAGTTTTTGATCTTCCAGAATCTGCTTATTTATTTTTGTGACTATCTCTGGGTATTTGAGTAAGAAGAGTCTATGATGTCCTCTGCTCCCACTTCGCCGACATTTCTATGCCAAAAAGTAAAGGCTCATAACATCTTTGTTCATATGGTGGTGTTGGATCATCAACAGGTTAAGGCAGAATATCAATTGCCCTTGCTTGACTGTACGAAGCAGCTTCCTCTTACTCATATTCATTGCTGTCGATTTTCCAAGCCAAATCAACCTGTTGCCCAATCTCCATTGGTCAGTCATCTCTGATGTGTAGATTAATCCTGATGTCCTTCACCTTAACCATAAGACGTCTCAGTGCGACTTTCTGTACATTAGGAGACTTTGCAGCAAATTTCGTTCACTTCATGCTCTGCTACGGTATTTTTGACGAGGTGATTGGCTGCAAATAGCTGACGCTAGCCAAAGCATCCGCAACAGGCACAATTGATATCCCACTCTTTACCGTTTGTGGCAGATGTTCTTGCTGTCCAGCTGTTTGATTAGTGAGATCTGCCTGGCTATCTCGCAGGTCGCCATCTCGCAGCTCGCCATCACCACCGTCTCGCATACTGTTGCACCAGCCGCAGCTCCAGGGTTGTCCCAGCGATCCTCAGGAAGCAACAAGCGTTTCAAAATCTTTTATATACTCTCCATTATGATTTTTGGGTTTTGGTGTTCTGCTTAATCCCTTTCCTCTTCGTTATCTGCCTCTCTCGCATGGAAAACCATGTCAGTAGCAATGCTACTGCCAACATAGCCGTCAAAGTCATGCGAGGAAAGCTCAAGTCGTACCGCGACATCATTATTATTATTATTATTCAGATTAATTATCAGATACTTGATATAATTACAAAAATTCGTTCATGACTGCTGATATATAACGGGGACGGTCAACATTGTTCCACTTAACACTGTACAAAGATTGGTAACTCTAAAGAAGTATCCAGAGGTGAAATTTTCACCTCCAACTGTGTCGTATGCCGCGCAAGGTCATCCACGACTAGAGATTTCTCTCTAAGGAACAGTGTGGTATGAAGTATCTTGCGCAAATTGCCCGCTCTTTCTTACCTTCTAGGGTAGAAGGAGCAGGAGTAGATGACGTACACGCGTTAGTTGCGTCGGGATTAGTTGCTTTAAGGAAACATGATCGTAGCTTCTGCAGCCTACAACTTCTCTCACATAAAAAATATTGACATAGATTGTCTACTTAAATTAACATTTGCGAGTGAGTAGGGTACTGACAGAAGCTCAGAAGTTGGTTTTATTAAACACCTGTCGCATTGTAAGAATCTTTCTCGACCATCAGGAAGCAAGGGAGTAAAAACCTATGGAGTGGCAGGTGGGAGATCCAAGAAAGCATCCAGAGGTGACTGTTGTCACCTCGAACGCTCGCAGCCACTGTTTAAATATAATAGAGGTAAAATACGAACTCCAAGCTACACCATACTCCTAATTTTGTACATACAACATTATCGCAAAATATTTCGAACATCGTATTAAATTAACATATAAAACCCCTATCATATCAATTACTTGACTTATTCCGTGGCATTCATGAAAAATTGAGTACACACGAGAACTAGTTTGTATAAACAATTACATAAGGAGTCATAAAGAGCCTCGGTAGCTCAGTGGGTTAGGCGCTTGGACGTCCGTTGGAGGTCGGTGGTTCGATCATTAAGCTGGTGTCACTAGAAATTTTTCCATGTACTTTTACCGAGGTTCTGGTAGTTTGGATCCCACCTTAAGCTGTATGTCCCTCATCGTGTACTTGGCGGCAACCCAGTGAATGAATGATGGGGCAAAAATAAAATAAAAAAACCCATAGCGAAGGTGTTCTCGCCTTCGCGTCGCAATAGGGCATGAGCTCTCCTCGCATGTCTTTGACGTCTATGCTGGCGGTAACACTGCTACTGAAAGGGTATCCCATACCAGGCGGACACAGACCGAAGAGGAACGGGGCCCTGGAGCCACAGCTGGGTGTTACAGCGTGAGAGATTGTGGTGATGATGAGCAATGGAGAATCAACTATGCCTGCTAAGGATACTTTGTCTAGCGTTAGCTATTTGCAGTCAACCACCTCAAAAGAAATGCCGTGGGAGAGCATCAAGTGGAATACTACAATGAATACTCTCTACTATGAAGGTGCGAAGTTTGAAACAAAAAGTAAAAAAGGATACAACTTTAGGACAAAGCTCTGCTGCAAAGTACCCTTATATAAAAAAGTCGCGCTAAGAGATCTTATCGTTAGGGTGAGGGCATCAGGACTAATCAACACATCTTAGAAGACCAAGCAATGAAGATTAAAAAACCAGGTTGATTTGGTGTGGAAGAATTATAATAATAAACATCACGTATTAGAGGAAGCCACTTCAAAAGATCAAGTAGCAGCAATTGATGGTTTTCCTCAACCTGATGATGCTCTAGCACCACCAAATTCTCTAGAGACAGATAGCCTAATAAATCATAGACACGGGCAGAAGTTGAACAGAAGCAGCTTCGTATTGATGAAGCCCTCAGGGATTATGTGGACAACGAAGAGATGATTGAAACTGAAGGCATATATGCTAGAAATATGGTACAACAAGTGTCGGATCCACTAGAACTATATCTGGATATTAATAACGATGATGTGAATAGTGAAATCCTAGAAAAACTACTTTACTTTGAGCAAAACTTTGTTCATGTATAAAGACATTCTCTGTCCAAGATGAACATCACAAATGATCTGCATACACTAAAAGAACACCTATAGAACAAGGTTTTATAATCACAATTAAATGAAACACGAACTATGTTCGAGGTAGAAACTGTTGTACACTGTGCACCTGTGACAGCCATTAGAACGTCGGGCCACAAAACTAGGCCTACAATTGAACTACTGGCGATTAAAGGTGGATACGTCCGAGACGCCGTCGTTTTAGTTGGCCCATGGGTCATATTTTTTTCAGGTAGAATTTTAATTTTTCAATAACATATACCATTAGGAAATTTTATTACGCATATTTTTAGTTCTATAAATAAATGTGATAACTTTTTTAGTTTTTGAAATAATCAAGAAAATGTTACTTTTTTCTGCAATCGTAAAATACGAATTTTTTTGTTTAACTCGCCATAAGTTCTATATTAATGGGAATTTTGCAATAAAAATTTCAAATATGCTCATCTCCGCGCTGCGCCGTACGCGTGCTACCTCGTCCTGAAATATCCACGTCCGTATAACAGCGGACGATTGGAAGGTGAAGCCGGCCACCAAAATAATAATAAAGATATTATAATTTACATTTGTTTATTATTTGTTTAATTTAGGTTATGTGCATTATGTTCGTTAAGAGAAAATCAAAATAAACATATATAAGTTTAGGTGACCGTTAATTTTAATTTTCTGAAAATTCGTTCGACTCCCGAAGCGTTTGAAACTTTCAATATCTAATTCACGTCATAAGAAGAATAAAAATCGTTATAAATTTTTAGTGACAATTAATTGAAATTCTATAAATACCCTTAGTTTTTAAAATTTTTATTGGAAAATTCCTATTAATGTAGAACTTATGGCGAGTTAAACAAAAAAATCGTAATTTTCGATTGCAGAAAAAAGTAACATTTTCTTGATTATTTTAAAAACTAATAAAATTATCACATTTATTTATAAAATATGCGCAATAAAATTTCCTAATGGTATATGTTATTGAAAAATTAAAATTCGACCTGAAGAAATATGACCCAGGGGCCAACTACAACGACGGGGTTTCGGGCGTATCCACTTTTGATCGCCAGCGGTTTAATTGCAGTCTTTGCTCAAAGATCAAGATTCGCCATGAAAGATCAGATTGGATATGAAAGTCAGCAAAGTAAGGTGCAATTTGGATCGATTGACTCAAAATAAGAATGTAAATAGAACGAGAAAGCTCATACAGGCTGTTGCTGAAATCAGCTTCCCATTTTGCAACGATACATTGACACTAGCAATATTGAATGAGATTATAGACTTCCAACGCACAGTGGGATGAAATGGCGAAAAGCTTGAGAATGTATAATACGTTCATAAAATGGGCAAATTTTGGTAGCCACAGGATTTTGAGGTCGCTGATTAAGAATCCGATGTCAAAAATGTTGAAAACAAAATAGCGGATCCAGTATGGCAGACAAGTATTCTAAATAAGTTTGAATTTTTTTTAATTGGTATAAAGGGGCTTCCAAGGTCAGTGTATTAGGTAACCGATTTTAGAAACTTTAAAAAAATGGTGGATTCAATATGACGGGCGTGTATGCTCAATATAATTTCGAGTATTTTAAAAATTGGCATAAGGGGGTTTTAGAACTCGCTGAATAAGAATCCGATGTCAAAAATTAAGCAAAAAAAGAATCATGGATTTAATATGGAGGACATCGGATTCCTAATCAACGAGCTCAAACCCCCCCCTCATATCAATTTCGAAAAGAATCAAAAGTTTATTCAGCATACCCGCCCGATATATTGGATTTGTCATTTTTGCTTCAAGTGTATACCATCGGATTTGTAATCAGCGACCTTCAAACCCCCTTATACCAATTTTTTTAAATCAAAAGTTTATTTAAAATATTTCTCCGCCGTATTGGGTCCGGTATTTAGTTTTCGTCATTTTTTAATCGGATTCGTACTCAGCGTCCTCAAAAACCCGTTGTGTTTTTTTTTGCTTCTCGCAGGGTCAAAAAATTCTCTAGAATTATTGTCATTACTGTGCTTCAATTCTATGCCATATCTTACTTAACTTCAAAAATAGCTTCAGTGTCACAAATTAAAGCTCTCGTAAGTTCAGTCGAAGAAAAACTATCGATGAAAATTAGCGACGCAGAAAGAAATATTGTTCATGAGTGATCTCCAAAGATTCAGAACTGTGAAGCGACCATTAATGCAGTGGATGCTGAGAAGACCGACCTCAAGCTACAATTATCTAAGCAAGCCAACCTGCTAGACAAGCGCAATAGTAAAAACAAATTGATTGTTATCGGAATGCATGATGATCCCAGAGAAACCTCCTTACTTTTGTTAGATAGGGTGAACAATTGAACCACCGCATCGCGTAAGCGGGTATAAAATTATTCTGCAGCTTTTAGTTGGCCCCTGGCCGATATTTTTGAAAAATTGAAAATTTTTGCTTTGAAACATATCCTTATAAGAAATTCTATTGCGCATCTTTTTTCCTCTTGTAAAAAGTTGAGACTTTTGTAGTTTCCAAAATGAATGCAAAAAACATGGTTTTTGAGAAACTACGGTTTTTTGTCTTTTTTCGCCTAAACTCGGTCGAAATCCGAGACTTTTCAGTGTTTTGACTTCAAAATTAAAAGAATAAATTATTATACTATTATAAAACTATTAGTGAAATAAAAAGGAATATTTGTTTGCATTAAAAAAAGTTACAAAAATTTTCTCAACAGTTTTATAAATATTATTTGAATATTTTAAATCGCAAAGTCCATCGGCGTAACTTTAAGCTGGAATAAACTTTTAGGAGATGAAATGTTTACTATGATTCAGAGAAGTTTCTTGATAAAATTTTACTTCAATTGGACCAGCTGCCGAAAAACTGATGTTTTAATGCTTATACTCGACGCGCCGCGTGGCCGTGAATGTAGGACTTATCGGCGACTATGAGAAAGGCGAGCCGCAGTAGCTCCTTCGTGAAGGTCTACACGTAAAAAATAATATATTTTTAGTTATAAGTTTTTACATAAATATATTAAAAAACTAATAATAATTTGTATGCATACATATATTAACTTATATAATAAAGCGAAATTATTATGACGTCTCTTTTAGTAAAAACATAGTATATTGTTTCCCTTTTTCTTTTCCTCTTTCTTTGCCTGCAATGTTCAAGGATTTCGCGGAAAATTGAGTAAACGTACATTTCTAAGAAAAAATATGTGCATTAGGTAGAGTGCTTGAAGAATATACTCTATAATAGTTTTGTACGAGGAAAGTGTAACTCTTAAAAATAAAAGAATCATTTTTTAAATCTGAAATTTTTTATTGATAAAAACGGATTTCATGCTAAAAAATGGCACCAGTTTTGTCAAAACCTCGTGGCAGAAAAGGAAGTGTATACGAGGAAGGATGGAAAGGAAATATCCGAAAAATTAGAAGGAACAGTTATATTTTTTTGTATTATTTTAATTAACAATTACTTTATTTAAGAAAATTATGATGAAAAATATAAGTTTTCGGGTGTAGACCTTTAGGAAAGAGCTACTGCGCCTCACTTTTTTTTAGAGTCGCCGCCAAGTCCTACATTCACGGCCCCGCGGTGCGTCAAGTAAAAGCATTAAAACATCATGGTTTTTCAGCAGCTGGTCCAATTAAAGTAAAATTTTAGAAAAAACTTCTCTGAACCCTAATAAACATCTCATCCACTGAAAGTTTATTCTAGC
This sequence comes from Druon quercuslanigerum, assembly GCA_010014905.2. Classification (NCBI taxonomy): domain Eukaryota; kingdom Metazoa; phylum Arthropoda; class Insecta; order Hymenoptera; family Cynipidae; genus Druon; species Druon quercuslanigerum. The sequence goes on along the minus strand of JAAAKG020133794.1, from coordinate 7,454 downwards.
TTAAAGTTACGTCGATAGACTTTGCGATTAAAAATATTCAAATGATATTTATAAAACTGTTGAGAATAAAATTATTAACTTTTTTTAATACAAATATATATCAATTTGGAGTTAACTTTAAGTTTTAAATCATAATAATGTAAACATTTATTATAGAAACTACATGAGTCAGAATTTTTTATAAGAGGAAGAAAAGATGTGCAATAGAATTTCTTATAATGATATATGTTTCAAAAAAAAAATGTAATGTTTCAAAAATATCGGTCATTGGCCAACTAAAAACTGCAGAATAATTTTATACCTCCTTATACGATGCTGCGGTTCAGTTTAAGTAAGTCAAAATTGGACCTTTCATTTGGAATTGAAGCATTCAATGGCTTCAGGCGCCTCGGACAGTAGGAAGTTAGCTAAAAAAGAACAGTTCTACTCTTTGTTTTTTCAGGAGTAGGGAAAAATGTAATCTGCATGAATCGCACACAACTTAAGAGGCACGAATATTTTTATGGAACAGGATCTGAATCCGGAATCCGTTCAAAAGCACAAGACAATTGCAAGGCAAGCGGCTTCTAAATACAGAAAACTTTATCGTAGTTCCCACATTAGCGCATCAGGTGTATGTATTAACGTTATCATTTATACTCTAAAGGTCTTGGGCAATCTAAATCAGGAAGAAATAATCAAGCGCAGCAAGGCTTCGACGATGAATATGAGCATCGATGCATGTCCTTAAACGGTAAACAATAACACAGCTAGTTCACATGTTACCAATGTCAGTTCACAACTGGTAAATATTGGGTCATCAAAACTTACAAAGAAATTGCCTCTATGCAAAACAGTCTAGAGGTCTGATTCATGGCACACAAAGCGAACGGGGTCGCTGGTGACTCCGTATACATTGAGGAAGCACGATTTGTTCCAGGAAAGGAAGTAAGCCCCTTCAGAGAACGGCAACTGGAAAAATTTCCAGACTAAACGTGCTGTTAGTAAAATATCTAGGCAATCTCCTAACACTCCCCTGAGTGACTTATAAAGAATAAATTACCTTCAATCCTGAGTAAGCACTATGTTTATTATAGCCCTGCTATAAAGGAGAAAAGCAAGGGCCGCAGTAATTAAGGTCTGGTCATCCTCGTTAAAAATAGTTTAGCCTACTCACATAGTCGATCGAAAGTCAGAAACGTATGGCTATTCATTAAACTAGTTTTTAAATTGTAATTATACTACGCTTATCTTGATGAAAAAAATGTGGGTGTCAGAGAGATAATCTCTCGATCTTAAATTAAATAGGTAGGGAAAAAAGATAATGGAAATACTCGAGTCTCTTAACTTCATTCTGTGCAATGGTCATTCCCTCTTTGACAATCCCGGTAACGTTACGTACTTAATGGCGACTGGACGCAGCACTATTGACCTCTGTTGGATTAGCATCAGTTGCCTGAATTTGGTAGCAGATTTTAGAGTTCGTAACCTATCAAACCAATCTAACCACCTTCTTATAACAATTGACTTAAAGAAGCTAATTGAACCTTGTTTTAAAGAATCTACTTCTAAGAAAACAAATGATTCTATTCCAGTATCAACGTTCATAAAATGGACAGAAAAAGGTAAGGAGATCTTTTTTAATGTATACATAAATAATAACAATACGGACGAATTGTACCATAATTTAATAGTAGCAATCAAGATAGCCGCACAGGAGGCAGGTATGCTGATCAATAGGAACACTACTCAAATTCTTAACTCGAGTGATCATGGAAATTCTTGGTTCAACACACAGTGCGCTCATTTTAAGAAAATCACCTCTAAGGCATATAAACAATATCTATACAGTCTCTACAAATTTGTTAAACTACTATCTAAGAGATCTCGATTCATACAGATTGGCTTTCATCACTGAAGAAAAAAAAACTGCAGAAAGCTGCGGGTCTTGATGGTTTAAAGAACGACCTTTTTAAAAGGTTGACAGCGGAATGGGAGAGAGAGGGGGTTTTTTAAATGTTCTGAGGTCGATATGTTCATGTTACATAAAGTAGGTGATAAAAGGGACCCCTTAATTACAGAGCATTATTTGCTTAATCTTTTTGAAAAAAGTTTTAAATAATGAGAGGGTTCTTGTTAAATGGTCAACACATTCATGTTACATAAATTGTGTGATTAGAGGGATCCCGTTAATTATAGAGGTATTGCTCTTATTAATTCAATAAGAAAGATATTTCCAACCATTTGTTTATTTTTTACTCGGTGCGTACAGAGTGTGCGATGTCATAAATAAAAGTAAAGTTTTTTCATGGGATGCGATTAATACTCTTTTGCGTGGAATTTTGGATTTTACTGCTCTGTGCGGGGAATAGATCTGGGGTCTACGATATCTGGTTGATATCAACGCTTTCCAAAACAGATTTTTTAAATGCCTGTTTTATTGGCTTAGAAACACTGCTGTTCACTTTATAAGAGGGAATACAGGGACCGAACAAAGCAGTTTTGAAGCATTTACAAGGGCGTATAATTGGTGGAACTCTGTCGCTAGTATGGAAGAACATAGATTGCCCAAAATATGCTTCAGAAGGCTTTTAAAGTTGCATCAAGAGGGCGAGTCAAGCTTGGAGTTCAACCGGGCTTCTCAGAGAAGTTCCTTGTTTGAATCAGTAGGGGGAGAGATGCGTGGTCCAAACAGTGAGCCAGCCCAGGGGTGGTTTCTCCAGTAAAAACTAACATTCTCCGTGAAACGTCAAATAATCTTTTTTGTAAAACTGTAGATAGAGTAATTATATGAGATTAATATGACAGTATAGCCCATATAGTTAAAAGTTTGCCATAAGGGCAACCACCCGATTCCAGCGAAATCGCGGTAAAATTTCAGCCATAACCACGTCTCACGACCGTCATTTAGGTGGCTACAGTCTGTGACGGAATCAATACAACGATCAGGCAAAAGCCCAATGCACCCTAAGGATACGGAGCGATCCATGGAAGACCGCCTTCTGCAATTTCCCCGCAAGCATTTTAGCATATTGTTCACACGCAGGGATGCTTTTAAAGCTAATACAGTGAAAGCTTGGCACCTTCAAGAGCGCCGACGATAAGGACGATTTGTTTAACAGAATGTTCCGGGTACAATCCTTGGCTATGATGTTTTTGTCAGGTGGTTCCCATATATAAATGAAAATACTGAAGAGTCTTTAGAGTGTTTATTAGATATTGGAAGTATTACTGATTTAAATTATCTATTTAAATACATGGTACAAGCGCTTAGAATAAGATCTTTCAAAATCTTCTAATAGCACATAGTCCAGTGCTCAATTAAGTGCTTAATTTTAAGATTATTTTTTATTTTTTTATTTTTATAACCTTGCATCAAAATCGTTTTTAAGAAGCCATTGGCATATTATGCAGTTGTAACATATTCTTTATTATTCTGTAGGGTTCCCTGCAGAGTATAGGTAAGACTTTAGAGTATTAGTGCATGACTAACCCTGGTCATTCGGTTGGAATTTCATTTTCAGAGAACTGTGCAGAAGCAGACCCCTTTTTTTAAGCCTTAAGACTTCAGTATAGCTCATTAAGTTCAAAATTATGCGAAATCAATTTACAGGTAAATATACAATTGTATCGGCCTTTTATTGGTCCAAGCTTTATCAGTGTACTAAACTCTTTCTTTTGAGCATAGATTCGTCTCGATATCTTCTTTAATACCGGAGATAATTTTGTCTTCTGTTAACCATTATGTTAAGCAAATTAAAAAAAAAATTAATTTGGTTTCATTAAAAAATAGACAAATAATCCAGTTGAATTTTTTCCGGACAGTTTTGCAACACTAAGAACAGCTGAAGTTTCTAAATAACGCTTTAATTGTTTTAGATTAGGTAGTCATAATAATTTTTCGTTAAATTCTATTAAAATTGCTCACAGATATTGATAAAGTACGTATTCTTAAAAAAATACATTATTGTAAATGAAAACAGGTTGGAAATTGAAGTGATTATGGTATTCCCATCCCCACATTTTTTTCGAGCACAGCTGACGCTCAGACGCACGCAAGGCATGCTGTTTAGGAATGAGATACAAAGGTGGAAACCCATGAGTTTTTCTGTTAGTAAACAACCATGCTAGAACCACTACTAAAAATTTTTCCACCATTAAAATTCGTCCTCTTCGAACTCAATGTTTCGTCTTTTGACCAGGTATTTGGGATTTTGTCCCACTGTTCAACGGAAGAGTATTCACGTTCTTAACGCTAGACTGCGACGGTACAAGAAAAACTGTGCAAAAAGGCAACAAAATCAAACCTTTTAGGCAGGTGAAAGAAGTTTCTATGGTTAACTGAGTGTGAAGCAAAATAACCCGCAAGACACCGAAGTCCCGCAATTGGAAGACATGGAGAAAAAGGAAAAAAAGCAATTTAGACGCAGTGTGGTTCCAACTAAAGAAGAGAAGATCAAGCATTAACCCTGAAATGGAGATGACTAACATCACAGCTCTAGATGTGTCAGCGGGTTTTAAAAGAGCAACTAACTGGAAAGCTCCATGCCCGACAATGTGCACAACTTTTGGTACAAGTACCTGATGAGCGTGCACTAGGTTGGTCAAAATTTAAACCCATTAAATTTTTACTTGATTTTTGCTGATTAAACCCCCCTTCCCTCACAATTTGCTCGTTTTCTGGAAAAATAAATTCGCTTTTTTTAAGTAGGTCACATTAACCCATACCCCCGGGCTTTTGAAACTAACAAGGGGGTTTAAATTAAAAAAGGTCCTTTTTTCGAAAAAATTAAAAAAACGAGTACTTCTTGCACACTTTTTTATAAATTAAAGTTAAATCACCTCGTAAAAAATGTATAAGGAATAATGTCCAAACATAAAACTTTTGTTTTAACATCCTCAAGCCCCTTGTGTTTTGCCTGGAAAATGAAAAATAGCATTTTTTAACTAATCTTCAATTGTTTAAACGATGAATATTCGTTCAAAAATTGCTTTACGCCTTAAATCGTTAAAGGCTTTTTCATTAGGAGAAATTATACAGTTCATGAATTTCAATAATAATATTTTTTGTTTTCCATACTTGGTAATTATTTTAAAAAATAAATTTTTTAAATCCATTTGCTCCTGTAAATCGTACAAATTTATTTTTTTTTTAATCAATTACATAAATTATTAATGTTGAGGGAAATATATTTTTATACAAATATTTAGCAATTAATCAAATAATTTTCATTTGTTTGAACAATGTTCCTATCCTGCAAATCTTATAAAGTTACTATTTTATGGAATCGATGACGCATTTATTAAATGCTAAAAATGATATTTTATATGAAACACAGTGTAAAATTGTTTAAATAACTTCAATATCGCTAACAAATTCTAATTTTTAAACAATATTTTTCAATTGACCAAAATCAATAACTTTTGAAACTAAACTCGGCTTCTGCTCGAGGAAATGATTTCGGTTTTTTGCTAAATAAAAAAGCCTCTACGGATGCCAATTATGGTTTGCAAATAGATTTTTGTTCTGATATTTGCAACATGAAAATGATTGAAAACCATTACTGTTAGGAGTCGTTCTCTGACAGAAAACTTACAGTGACAAAATTGTTACTTGATGTTTAAGTAAAACTTTACAACATTTGAGCCACATCGTTCTCTTTGATTAGAAGATACGAGCGATTTTGTATAGCCGCGCGCGCACTCGACACGAGCCGATCGACGTTCTGGTACTGACAACAGTGGTCTGGAATGGGAATTTACTGTTCATAATCGCCAAGAGGTTGTATTTCTTAACCAATTCTAAAGTTATTATTTTCGAAATTCTCAGAAATAAATTTTTAAGAGAATTATGGTTTCAGATTCTTTAGTTTTTTACACAGAACAAAAATGTATAAATCTATAAAACGACAAAATTGGCCATTTCAGATTTATGAATTTTTATTCCAAGAAAAAATACATAAAGAGACTCACGATCAACTGAAATTATTGAAATTCTATATTTCTTTTCACAATGAGCTTAGAATACGAATGAAATATTATTTTCCACATATCACCCCCATAAGTCTATTTAATAGGGTCCTAAACTAACACCACAAGTGTTACATTTTTTTAATGCAAATTGTTGCTAATATACAAAATACTACTTCATACTCATAATTAGATGCTTACATGGAAATTTGCCAACTTTTTTTCTAATTTCCAAATAGAGTGATGTCAATAATAAATTAAAGTAGACAAATTAATTGCTAAAATCGTTTATTATTATTTTAAAGATACTAAATTTGAAGAATGCTGGAAAATTGCGTTTTTTTCTGCAATTTTTAACTTTTTGTCCACTTTGTACTTAGAGTGAGGTAATAAATTAAAAACTTTAACAAACCTAATTGCTTAAACAAATTATTATTGTTTATAACTATCTTCTCCTATATTGATGCTAGGTTGTAACTTTTTTGTGAAATGTTTAACTTTTTGTCCACTTTTCACTTAGTATAGAATAATTAATGCAAGTTTAACAAAAATATTTATTTAATTAATTTATTATTGTTAATAACTATTTTCTCTTAGGCAAGTTAACGAAATTTACAGTCTTTTCTGAAATGTTCTACTTTCCTCTGCCTTTTTCAGTTGAAAAAATATTTCTTTTTAAAATTTTTTGTTCGTTTGTTTTCAAGGTTATACGACTATTGTTGAAAAAACGCAACCATTTTTTTGAAGATTTCATGTAATGTCCACAAATGGACAAAAAGTTGACAATTTCAGAAAAAACCGTAACTTTCTAGCATTATCCAAAATAAGTATCATTTAAAATAATAATCAATTATTTAAACATTTTTTTCTCTTTTAATTGATTACTTAGCCCACTCTAATTTGAAATTAGACAAAAAGTTAACAATGTCAGAAAAAGTGAAATTTTCTAGCATCACTCAATTTGAATATTATTAACCATAATATGAAATTGTTTAAACAATTCATGTAAGTATATAATTAAAATTTTGAAATAGTATTTCATGTATTAGCAACAATTTGCATTAAAAAACTTAAAAACATCCTAATTAGTGCCAATAACTCTGAAACCCCATTTTTTCACTTTTAGGGTCAGTTTAGGACCCTATAAAACAGACTTATACGGGCTATACGGGGAAAAAAATATTTCATTCGTATTCTATAGCTCATTGTGAAGAGAAATGTTGAGTTTCAATAATTTCAGATGATAGTGAGTCTCCTTCTGTATTTTTCCTTAAGATAAAAATTCACAAAGCTGAAACGGTTAAGAAATACGACCTGTGGGCAGGGCTGCCACAGACTAATGTACCTTAGAAAAGTCCCAAAAGTGACTTATTCGAGCTGAAAAGTGACTAAAAGTGACTAATTTTGAACAAGAAAAGTGACTAAAATTGACTGATGTTCACGCACAAAGAGGCCTGTTATGTCCGTAGAATCACTGATTACCTTCAAAATTTTGATTTAATTAC